>JAGDQP010054778.1:0-13272 GCA_022664845.1 Lepisma saccharinum
CAGTCTCCAAATAGTCTGAGTTGTACTTCCTAATTTTAATTGTAGGCTTAACGCTGCTTATAGAAGGGTCACACGAACTCACCTGAATTTTACTTCGACCATCTATTTCGTCCTTTTCCTTTTGGTCTGTAGGCGTAGGTCTATCTCGTTTTAAGGAGCCACTTTTTAACCAACGGTCCATTTTTCAGTACAGCATTTAATACACTGTTCGACAAAAATAAACCTTTATAAACTATTGTAAACCACACGGCGCACACTTGACAAGACTTCCACTGCCACGAACGAAATGGTGTTTGGTGCATCAGAGCAATTTTACATTACTTTAAACATTCATAACAATCGAACTAAACATTGTAAGAAGTTTACATTTAACATAAACTTTTACCACCGTTGCCAGCATTGTTTGAGAGAGTGGTAGTACTTCTCAAAATAGTTTCCTCTGCGGAGAGAAATCTTGTAGAATGAATTTGGTTACCAGATTGCAAAAGTAGAAAAAAGAAAAGAAATACATCTACATTTTGCAATGACGACAGACCACATTTAATACACGCGATAAACATCAATAATTAATAGCAGTAATAATAATAATTCCTATTTATATAATCAAAATCCGGGAATTCCAAATTTTAGTTGACTAAAGTGCATTAGCAGTATAATGTCACGCGTTAACTCTGTGCAGTGGCAGACTTGAAAGAAAAATAGTAGGGCCTACATCTACTCTTAAAAGGTACGTCTGTTAAACCTAAGAATGAATATCTTCTGTATCTCGTGTCCATTGCACAATACATAACAATAAATTTCTTCATTTTATTTATCGTTCGTCAGTCCGTTGTAGAATTTTAGGAGATTATTTTGCATTTAGTAATAATTTCAGAATAATGTAAATTCATTTGTTTAACAAGAATTGTGGAGGGATAAAAATTCAAGACATGTGTAAGAGTCTGCTAGAAAGGAGAAAACAAAGGTAGGAACAAAATAAATTCACTAGTGACAGATTCAAACATTCTATTAAACGCTGCGTTTCAAATAATTCAGCATTGACATATGGATAATACCTTAAGCTTAAGGCCACTTCAGCCCTAGGTTCGCCGAAAATTGAAATTTCCGGGGTCGGTGTACAAACATGACCAACGTACTAAGGAAGATTCTGGTGCCCGTCACCAATGTGTTAAGACAAACTACGATTTGATTTTTTTTAATTAATACAATAATGTCTACTGAAGGCTAGTTTAAGACAAAACCTAATTTCCCAACAAGGTCGCGAACCCCCAGGGGTCCGCGGACCGCCACTGGGAACCACTGCTCTAGTACATTTAATAATTCTGAGTTGAATGAATTTGATTATCCTGTTTCTTGTTTTCTTAATCCTTCTTGCAGAAAAAAAGTAGAAATAATAAAAGGAAGGGAAGAAATAGACAAAATAAAACAACTAAAAGAAAATTCGGGTTCTGAATGTAATCCTGTTAATAATAGTGTAGATCCTGAAATTCCATGTTCATTTTTTTCTTCTAGGTTAAAGGAACTTAGTAAATTAGAACATGAATTGAAACACTTACTATTTAAGTTAGAATTCTTGAAGAATATTGAAAATGTCCATGTACCTTCATGTGATGTTGATGACTTTAATTCTTGTATTAATAATTCAAACCTTGAGATTCATGATACGAATTCTGTATTAAATTCTGTTGGTTTTACGGGTGAAAAACTTGATAGACATAACTTGTCTGTTGGAAGTATTTCTTCTAGTCCTCCTGGATTCCTGGAGATTAAACTGAAAGGGGGAAGGAAGGATGTTGATGAATGGATTGCCTCATTGTTAAATCCTAATTCCAAAAGTAATTAAACTGGTTATGGTCTTAATCCAGAAGCCAAGGAACTTTGTCCTGCTATCAAAACAGGGTTTGATTTAGATGTAAAATTTGAAGGAAATTATGAATCATTTAATTCTAATCATGTTATTGACGAAGAAGAAAATTATTATGTTGAAAATCTAAAATTTTGTTCTTTATATTTTTCATGTACCAATAATATCTCTGGTGATACGACTTGTATGAGAGGTCTTGATGCTGTTGGAACGAACCACAACCAAATTACTATCCAAACAGGGAGCCAGTTAAGTACTTCACTCAAAAAATTTGGTGATCTGGACATACCTTCAACATCCATGGATAAACCAATTGGATTTATTAATGAAATGGATGGAAGACAAAACCAGGAACCAGGAAGTGATGGGGAAATCCCTGAAGAAGTCTATTATCCTGTTCAACATATACAAAAGTTTTCGAAAGACTTTTGCGTTGATACTACCATCTCACCTGAGGTGGAGCTCGGTTTACACTACGATGTGACCTGCTGATGATCCTCGGATCTTGATAGCTCTACAAAGGTTGAGGTTAATAGTACAAAAATTAACATTCCAATGAAAAGTAATCAAGAGAACTTTTCTTGTTCTGGGAACGAGATGGAGCTTCACAAATTTGATGAGCCCAACTCCATTCATAGGGGATTGGATATCTCGCATCCATCTGAACCTACTGGAATGAACTTTTCTAATATACAAATCGAAAATACTGCCCATAAAAGGGGTAAAAATCGAAATTGTAACAATGCCTTAATTTCTGAAGGTGAAATAATTGTTAATGAATTCCACGTTGTGCAAACTTCTGATTTGAGTAATTCTGATGTAAGCAAGGAGGGAAATCAAATGTTAAATTTAAAAAAACATAAGGAATAATTTAACAATAGATAATGAGGTAGGATTAGAATTGTTGGTAGGATTTCGAGTAAGTTTTTAGAAATTGATTCAACTTCACCACAGTTTATTTGTAACCTAATTGAGGATTATAAAGATGTCTTAAACGATAAAATTGGAACAGTTAAAGGGCTGAATTATAAATTTACAGTAAAAGATGACGATCCTATCCGTGAGAAACAATATAAAATGAATCGTAAGCAAAAATCTGAAATGAAAGAATTAGTAAAAGAGCTTGTTAAAGATGGGGTAGTTCAGGAAATGGATACGCCATACCGTAGCCCATCCTTCATTGTTACTAATTCTGATGGGACTAAGCGTTTTATAACAAATTTCGCTTCTCTTGGGAAGAAGATAAAATTTCGATCCTGTTGAACGTCCTAACTTAGAAGAATCATTGAGTATGCTAGCTACAGGTAAGATCTTCTCGAAAATTGATTTAAGAAAACCTTTTTTCCAATTGCAGTTAGATCCCTCTTGTAAAAAAATATACTGGCTTCGCGATTGACGATAAAGTATATTGCTAGAATCGCCTCCCGATGGGAATTAGCATTAGCATGCCAGCTTTGATTAGGGCAGTACACATGATGCTAGGTGACTTGAGTAGTGAGGGAGTTGAATTTTAAGCTGACGATGTTGTGTTAATGTCGTCAAACATTAATGAACATAAATTATTGATTGAAAAATGTTTGGGCATATTTAGGAAGTTCGGTGCTACAGTAGCGGTCAGGAAGTGTTTTTTCAGGAAACTATTCCGTTCCTGGGATTTATAATTGGTAATGGTGTAATTAGCATTTCTGAGGATAGGATAAAAGTTATATTAGATCTACCTAGACCTAAAAATAGAAAAGGGATAATGAAACTCTGTGGCTTTCTTAATTATTATTCTAGGCTCATACCAGGTTATGCTGGAATTATGAAATCTATTTCTATTTTACGGTCACCTAAGAGAGCGTTTGAGTGGGGGCCAATTCAGGAAGATGCCTTTACGAGGGTAAAACAAGCATTTATCGACCATGCATTTCTTGCTCTTCTTAATTTTGAGAAAAGATTTTATCTAAGTACCGATGGGTCGATAAAATCCTTAGTAACAACCCTTGAACAGGAGGATGAAAATGGTAACCTTAGGCAGTTGATTTTTACAGTCGCAAATTATCTGAAACTGATAGAGGTAGGACAATATTTGAACTTGAACTCTTAGCTTTATATAATAGTATTATGAAGTTTTCGATGTATCTTCAAAACGAGTCGACCATAAAAACAGATAATTCTTCGTTGATTTTTAATTTAAAAAATCCGAAATGAATATCAAGGTATGCTAATATAATCCATAGAATCTTAGATTATAGGTTTACTATTGAACATATGCCAACGTCACAGAATATCCCGGCAGATTTTATAAGTCGATTAAATGATCCTAGTCATTTTGATACATTGGAGGAACCCATTGGCTATGATATTTATTGCAAATCACCAAAAATTGAAAACTTCTGTGACATTCCTCTAGCCTTTACTGATCTTGAACAATATCAAAAAACCGAAGATGATACTAGACAATTGTATATTCAGGTTTCTAATTCTCCTAATTTTGAAACATCTGATTATAAAATCAGCAAAGGTATTTTGTATAAAAAGATTAGGGCTAAACATAATAAATCGAAAATCGTAGTTCCACGGATCATCAGGAATATGATAATGGACTATTACCTCTCCTCACAAGTTGTAGGTTCCCGTCTAGGTCCCCACTAGACTCTAAGTAAAATTTTAAGGTATTTCACATGGGGAAAGTAGAACAAGAGGTGAGAAATTGTTAGAAGCTGCAACAATTGTCAAGTCTCAAAACCCAACTTTAAAAACAAACAAGGACAGATAATTAGTAAATTTGAAGATACGAATCATGGTGCTTTATATATTGATATTTTGGGACCAATCACGAGGTCAAAAAGCTTCAATCAAATCTCCGTATGTCTAGATTCTGCATCGAGACTCACTCATGCGTATCCCTTAAGATTTGCTAATAGTAGAACTATAATTAAATGTCTTAAACACTTGTTTAGTAAGTTTGGATACGTCTTTTCCATAATTAGCGATCGTGCTAGCTACTTCCAGTCAAACTTGTTTAAGTAATTTCTCTTTGGAAATGGTATACAACATATCAAGACATCGCCTTATTTTCCTTCTTCTAATGTGTCTAAAAATTATAGGTACTATTAAGTCATGTCTTAGAACTTACTCCCGGCAATCCCAAGATAAGTGGATGGATGGTCTAGACAACGTTATTTTCTCTATAAATGATTCCAAACAATTGTCATTAAATAGTAGTCCATTTGAACTGTATTTTGGTAGAGATCCTATATACTTGTAAAATTGCAAATTAATGACGTTGATGTAAACCCCAAAGACTATTCCGTTATGTGGGAAGTAGCTATAGAAAAAATGCAAAAAGCATGGAACAATAGGAAAAGGATTATGGAGAAACGTCGAGATCCTGTTAGTTTCCAAGTAGGTGAAAAGGTACTTGTCAAATCACAGATAAGATCGTCACTCAAGGATAGGGTGAATAAATCCTTAAGCATCAAATATATTGGACCAAAAGATATTATTAAATTTCTAACACCGAATACTGTGATGTTATCTGATTGTAACACTAAAACAAAGTCTAACAGCCATGTGTCTCTGATAAAGCCTTATTTTGAGAAAGATGATGTAAATTAGAAGTCTAAAGTGTTTTTCTATTGATGATTTTGACATGTTTTGGATTTATTGTCTTCATGTGTTCTGGGTTTATGAATGCATGTGATGGTTGCTTGGGAGGCCTTCCATGTTTGTTGATGTGTGAGTTTGTATGAAGATTTTAATTTAATATTTATATATATTATTTTGAAAACCTAGGTACATGTGTTTTCTCTTGTTCTTTTTCATGTATGTCGATCATATCATGTTTTTTTTCTTCCGAAGCTATATTGTGAAAATGATTTTGAGATCTCAATTTTGAATTTGAAAGGTTTGTGATTAAAATTTTACTTAGGTAAATTTTAGATTGGGGGTGGGTAGATTTGTAGTGTCGAATCCCCCTTTCAAAATGTTTGTTGGACACAAAATGCCTGACTTTCCACTAGTTGTAACTATCTTGTATGAGCTCAGTTTCCTTTGGACTGACTTGCCACGTCCTGAAACCTGATTAGTTGGTTTTTGTAAAACCCACGTGGGTGTAGCGCGGGTTGAGGTATCTGCAGTATGGACTGGGAGAAAGCTTGTAATTGTAACAGAGACAACCACGTCGGAAAATTGCTCTTGAATTGGAGTATTGAAAAGTTTTTTTAATTGTGACAGAGACTACCACGTAGAAGAATTGTTCGTTGAGTTGAATTGGATTATTGAAAAGTTGTTTGTAATTGTGACTTGAGAGAACTACGTTTGTGAAATGTTATATATCAAACTTAGTGTTATTTGGTGAAGTGGAAAATTTCTGTAAAATTGGAATAGTACTAAAGTCCTTAAATATCTGGAGGAATTGTGATGGCTAATTCTGTGGTGAATACTTGTTTACTGACCAAATGAGAAATGGGGTTTCTTGACTGTGTGTAAAATGGAAGTTAAATACCGCTCATGGATTGTGTAAACGAATGTGTGAGCTTGATTCATCCACTATCCATTTGCTACTGTTTAGATAATGGAATCCAGTCTGAATATTTCCTACAAGTATGATTTATGTAAAGGAAAGAGGAGAGTAATTTCAGTTATTAAATTTTGGAAGAATTTCTGTGGAGCTGATATAAGAGTGTTATGGTAACGGTAATCCGTTGAATAACCGTACTCTTTTATGAAGTAAGTAGTAATCTACGGTGTATTGTACTTAACATAGTTTCCTTCTGAGAAAATTTGGAATTAGTCCTTCTGTCTCTTTGTAGAGTCTTGGATTTATTATTGAGGGTGAAGTGCCTATATTCCTCTAAAAAGTGAGTTTTCCTGGAGTTTTCCCATTTGTATTATTTGAATTTATTTTTGTGTTCAATGAGTATTATCCTTCGTAAGTTCAATTATCTAAGAAGCTCCCTCCTTGCTAAAAATATTTTGAGTTTGTTTTATACGAAAATTGAAAAGAAAAACAAAAAAAAAAGAAAGAAAGAGAAATTAGTTCCAATAAATTTCTAATATTTCATCTTAAATCACAGTGTCCTCATTGACTTTTTATGTCGAATGAAACCTAAACCTATTACTGTTCCAGGTAAAATTTTTATTATTTTGAGACCCGGATCTTAAACGAGGTCTATAGGTTGAGAACCACTAAGTTTTTATATTGATTGTCAGGTAAGACAAGTGCTTCATGTCACTGGTTGATTGTATGCTATTATTTTTTTATGTGGATGTTTCTGCTAGCAATATTTTACTTATTGCTAAAAAAGGGGGAAAATACGGTTGTTGCTAGCTGCAACAAAAAGGAAGCTTTATATATATTACGTTTTCTTAATTTCCCGTGATTGATAAGCTTTCTGAAATATTGGTGCTTTCTTTTCTAAAGAATGTTAAGAAAACAAACTACCATATTCTGCGTCAGATATTCTCGCTTTTTGTTTCTGAACCAGAGTGTGGCGTTTCGTTTCGCGTTACTGTAGTGGTTGATATTTGCTTCGCTTTTATTACTTAGCCATCGTGGCCTTGTTCGTGTTCGTTCCTCATGAAGCTTAAGACATTCTAATATTAGTATTTTTCCTGAGATTACAAGCTTTCTCCCATATTTATATTTCACAACCCTTCATGTGTATTATATTGTCTTTTACTTTCCTTGTCACAAGTCTTTAGGAAGAAAAACAGAGGAAAGGATACGGAAATTGGATCAACACAGTCAATGCTATTTGCGATTAACAGGAATGTAGGAGCTCTGACATTTCGTGTTAGTAAAGGTAGCAGTCAAGGTCAAACGCAAATACTGTGTTTCTCTGTGTGTGTGTGTTCATCAAGGCAAGACAACTTGGTTCATGCTTTTTGCTGTGTATATCTGTCTCAGCTTGAAGACGACGAACGAGTTAGTGATTTTTGCTTCACTCCGTAAAAGGAACAAAATAGCGAATGCCTCTTTGTATTTATGAGTTGCTTTTTTTTTTTAGAAATTGAAGATACGTTTGTTTCTTTTGCTGAAATATTTTCTTCTTTTGATGAATTATCATGGAAGTGAATATTAGTTCCTTGAATGGTATTGTAAGCTATTCTGGAAGTCATACTCCATTAATTAATGAAAGACAGTAATTAAATATGTTCAATGCCGAATGTGAGGAAGAGGGAAGGTTACGTCGAGGCCTTAATTCCATATACTCTCCCGACGTTCAGTAGGAACATTTAACAAGTGACGTCTCATTACTTAATGATAGATCGACAGTACCTATGTCTAACCTCGAGTGTCAAGATAGGGGAAGGTTGTGCCCAAGCCTTTATCCTGAGTACATTCCCGACATTCGTCCGAATGACTTACAATTGCATTCCTATCCCATGAATTTGATTGATTTGAGTCCTGATGAATTACAAACTTATCCTAAACATGTTTTCAACAAAATTCTAGAGATTTTGGTAAGGAAATTAGGTTTCCTCAAAATGTAAGTTGTGAACCTTCACCTAGACTTGGTGATACTCAAGATCATGGATTACCAATGCATCAAGGTACTATTGAATCTCGGAACGCAAAAGGAAAAGTCAATCGTTGGCCCACTCAGTTTGTCAATCCATGTGCTAATAATTTCTCTTCTCATTCTTTTGAGAAAATAGAACAAAACACTGCTTTTACCATTCTTAATGAACAATTGAAATTGATTCCTGTAAACGATGGATCAAATCCATATGAACTTTATCAATTTTTGTGCCAGTTATCTGAGATTTTTGAAAAGGACGTTTATCCTTTTAATATACTTTTGTACTCTGCCCGTACTAGAACTGTTGGTGTATTGTATGAGGAAATGTATGCAGCTTTTTAGAAACTGGAATGAAACTTGTTTTCACATTATGGTTTCACTCGTTTCTGGTGTTGCTATTCATAAATTAGTTTCGAATGAACTTTACAAACCTCAACAACTTAATGAATCATTGTGTGATTTTGTACGAAGGGTACTTAGAGCTACAAAGATTCTCGTAACACATACGAATGAAGAAGGATTTATTTCCTTAATTGTGAATGGTTGTTTGCCTTCAATCAATAAAAATCTTTTCCTGAACTGGTCTCCCAATTCTATGCAGGAACTTGAATATTTAGTGGAAAATTATTGTAAATTCCAGAATTATGAAAAACAATTTCAGTTAGAGCCTGATAATGCTGAATCTCCTAAGAAATCTTATTTACCAATAAAGGATAAACCTAAAATTAAATGTTTCTCATGTGGTCAAGATCATTTAGTTCGTAATTGTCCTACTAGGAAAATAAAAGGCCATGTCTTTGAAAAACTTAAAGGTTTGGAAACCATATAGGGTGGTTCACAAGCTGTGAATGTACATAGAGGTAAGAGGTCAGTGTATATTCCAATTAAGGTTGGTAACAAAGAGTACTATGGATTATTGGATAATGCTTCAACTTGTTCATTATGCAATACCGAGTTTTTCAATGCAGTTTTGGAATTATTTCCTGGAATTAAAGTGACTAAAGAGGAAAATTGTGGTATTACCATGGATAATCGTAGGATTAAAATGGGTAAGGTAATTTATGTCCCCATTACGTTTGGCAACCGTACGATTACTATTAGGTTGGTTTTGCTTGATAAAAGTACTGACCATGTTACAATAGGGTTAGACTTATTTTATTATTTGGACATTACCTTCAGCATTAAAGAAGGATTAGCTAAAATTGGTAAATATAATCTGACATTACCCTTGATATTGAACGATGTATGTGATAACGATAATAGTGTGATGCCAATCTCTGAGTCTGTTCACAGAAATACCAACTCTAAATCGAATGAATCAAAAGGGTATTTTTCTGAAAAAAATTCTAAACCTAAATTCCCTATTGAGGAAATAGAGGATGAAGAGGTGGCAGAACATGAAAATATTACTAAGCAGGAAATCTCTAAAGTTTTGAAACCAAGGAGGAAGACAAGCTTTGTACTTCAATGGAATTGCTAAACACTGTAAACGAGGGAGACTATAGTAATAATTCCAAACCTGATTTTGAATTCTCTAGTACAGTGGTTCCCAATAATTTTTTTTCGAGGACCCCTTCATACCTTCGCCAACATGTCGCGGACCCCCTAAAATCCCAAATCGATTTCAAGTCATAAATTAAAATTCTAATAAGCGCTTACTGAATTGAACATCATTATTTACTCACCTAAACATAATCTTTTTTATTTTTATTAATTTAGTCTGGTGTTTTGTAAGGTGGCGGACGGTCACAAAATAAAACAGTCATACAGTAAAAGCCAACATTACACGTAATGATATTTTATTATACATACAATATTTAAAGTAGGACGCTAGGAATACACTTGGGAGGCACATGTTTATTTTATAAATAAGACAAATCGAACAGTTTTAATCGATAAGTGGAATCTGTCCTTACAGTTCATTATTTCTGAAAAGTTAGGTTCGATACTTGACACTTACACTCTGAAATCATTCTGCATGTCAAGCCGATTTCTGTACTTGTTTTTCATATAACACAAGGCTGAGAAAGCTTGTTCACACCGATATGTGGTTGCGCAAGGAACGAGATGTTTCAGTGCCTTCTCGCCAAGTTCTCTGAAGTCCTTACGAGCAGTTAACCAAAAGTTGGTTAGTTTTCCATCGCTAAAAGCACTTTTCATGGTTCTACAGCACGATAACTTCACAAGTTGATCCTGTTCCTCTTCTGAGAGGCTAAGAATTTTGTCTATTTCTACACAGCTAAACGGATTTGGAATCCACCAGTCATCGGGTTTGGTCTCGGGAAAAATATTTCGTAAAGGTGGTGGCTAAACTACGAAGATGCTCGATCATTTTTTTCCTTTACCCGGTAAGGAAAAGTTTCATTAGAAGATTCCAAGAACTGTTTCAAATTAGGAAAGTTCGTAAAAGATTCTTTATCGATTCTTACTGCCCAGATCTCACACTTCTTTACCATAGCACTGACTTTGTCTTCAACTTGGAACATGTGTACGTCGTTTCCTTGTAAACTTAAGTTCAAAAGATTCAATTGTTCAAACACATCAGCTAGGTAGGTGGTCATGCACAGCCAAGAAAAGTCACTGAGAAAATCAACGTATTTGCTGTCGATAAGGAAGATCCGGACCTCGTCTCTAAGCTAAAAAAACCTTGTCAAGAGGTCGAGCTTTTATGTAGTTTATAATTTGTACAACTTCATTGAGCGTCTTCTGCAACATTTCAGGCAACCTTTTGGTTACTAAAGCTTCTCGATGGATGCAACAGTGAGTCAATTTCATGATAGGAGCTACTGCTTGAATACATGCTCGAAGTCCTGTTTTGTGTCCAGACATGAATTTTCCACTATCTGTTGATAAACCCACACATTATCTCCATGAAATGTCATGTTTATTTTTAAAAAAATCGTTTAATGCAGAGAAAATATCGTCTGCTGTTGTATGAAGAAGTTCACCAGAAAAAAGAAAGTCTTCAAATAACTGGTCTTTCCATACATAACGAACATTGCTTTTATTTATATGTCTGTGCTCTCATCCAATCGCAGAGCAAACATGTCACACATACTAAGCCTGGTCACCAATGTTTCTTCAATATTACTTGCTATATCAGTTATTCTTCTTTGTACAGTATTGTTGGAGAGCGGGGCACTACTGACCAATTGAGCGACTGCATCACCGAACATTCTTTTATTACAGTATTACAGCTGCCCGTAGAATAAGCTCTTCAGCAACAGTATGAGCTTTGCCACATTTTGCTACAAGCTGAGAAACCTCATAAGAGGCAAGGGTTGCATTTTCATTCACATTTGCACCAGTATGCAAGGCCATCGCTTTTTTTTTGGATTGTTTTAGTTCTTCCAATTTTATTTTTAAAAACTCTAGTGACTCTAGAGTACTCCGGGTGCTTTGTCTCGAGATGCCTACGAAGTTTTGCAGGCTTCATGCATTCATTGGAGAGGACTTCAAAGCAAACAACACACTGAGGCTTTCAGTTGTCCTCAGTTCCGGCATATGATAAATCAGTCTCCAAATAGTCTGAGTTGTACTTCCTAATTTTAATTGTAGGCTTAACGCTGCTTATAGAAGGGTCACACGAACTCACCTGAATTTTACTTCGACCATCTATTTCGTCCTTTTCCTTTTGGTCTGTAGGCGTAGGTCTATCTCGTTTTAAGGAGCCACTTTTTAACCAACGGTCCATTTTTCAGTACAGCATTTAATACACTGTTCGACAAAAATAAACCTTTATAAACTATTGTAAACCACACGGCGCACACTTGACAAGACTTCCACTGCCACGAACGAAATGGTGTTTGGTGCATCAGAGCAATTTTACATTACTTTAAACATTCATAACAATCGAACTAAACATTGTAAGAAGTTTACATTTAACATAAACTTTTACCACCGTTGCCAGCATTGTTTGAGAGAGTGGTAGTACTTCTCAAAATAGTTTCCTCTGCGGAGAGAAATCTTGTAGAATGAATTTGGTTACCAGATTGCAAAAGTAGAAAAAAGAAAAGAAATACATCTACATTTTGCAATGACGACAGACCACATTTAATACACGCGATAAACATCAATAATTAATAGCAGTAATAATAATAATTCCTATTTATATAATCAAAATCCGGGAATTCCAAATTTTAGTTGACTAAAGTGCATTAGCAGTATAATGTCACGCGTTAACTCTGTGCAGTGGCAGACTTGAAAGAAAAATAGTAGGGCCTACATCTACTCTTAAAAGGTACGTCTGTTAAACCTAAGAATGAATATCTTCTGTATCTCGTGTCCATTGCACAATACATAACAATAAATTTCTTCATTTTATTTATCGTTCGTCAGTCCGTTGTAGAATTTTAGGAGATTATTTTGCATTTAGTAATAATTTCAGAATAATGTAAATTCATTTGTTTAACAAGAATTGTGGAGGGATAAAAATTCAAGACATGTGTAAGAGTCTGCTAGAAAGGAGAAAACAAAGGTAGGAACAAAATAAATTCACTAGTGACAGATTCAAACATTCTATTAAACGCTGCGTTTCAAATAATTCAGCATTGACATATGGATAATACCTTAAGCTTAAGGCCACTTCAGCCCTAGGTTCGCCGAAAATTGAAATTTCCGGGGTCGGTGTACAAACATGACCAACGTACTAAGGAAGATTCTGGTGCCCGTCACCAATGTGTTAAGACAAACTACGATTTGATTTTTTTTAATTAATACAATAATGTCTACTGAAGGCTAGTTTAAGACAAAACCTAATTTCCCAACAAGGTCGCGAACCCCCAGGGGTCCGCGGACCGCCACTGGGAACCACTGCTCTAGTACATTTAATAATTCTGAGTTGAATGAATTTGATTATCCTGTTTCTTGTTTTCTTAATCCTTCTTGCAGAAAAAA
>JAGDQP010054779.1:0-13272 GCA_022664845.1 Lepisma saccharinum
TTCAAGTTCATGGCTTATGTGATTTATTTGCAGTGACGTAACTAATAGACTTTGCGCCCTCCGCAACTTTCAATTGGTGCGCTCTCAGGTATTAATACTCAGATACAATATCTGTACCCCCTCCCAAAGCTCAAGCTCCGCCCCACCCGCAGGGGTTGCGAGGGTGGTTCAACGCCCCTGTTTAGTTTTTCATGGAAACGCAGTGGGGCTGTAGAGCACGCTTATACTGTCCATGTGTTTGTTTTCGCTGTTGACACGGTTCTCAGAATCCACATTGCTTGATATGACTTTAGTACCAGTTCAACTCTATTTCGCCTCTCCAAGGTTTCATAGACACAAAGAGGAACACAATCAAATTTATTTTAAAATATCAACTTAAAATGTGTAATAAATCGTTTGCAAAGTAACTGAATACTCATATTTTCTCTCAACTCTGAATGTCTTCTTTAAAAGGAAAATATATTTTGCTGGTAGTATACAATAGTAGTGAAAGATAGATAGACGTACGGCATTAAGACGTCATAAGGTATACTTAGGTTTGCATCTGTTATTACGAGAATTTATTTGTAAGTCTATTTCAAAAATGAGAAATTTCGAAAAAGTGAAGAGAATAGTGGCGTTGGAGGTTCGCCGAAATCTTGCATTCCTCTTTGTAAGGGCTTCCGAATGACATTTATTTCATGTTTCTAGGCTCAATGGTTAACGAATTTAAACATTATAAGATAAAGAAAACAGGAAAGTGATGATTGCCTCCTCATTAATCGTAGTTTATCGTAGTGCTTTGGGATTTCTCTTAATAACAGCGAAAGCGCACCTAAGCAGCTAAGTTCGTCAAAGCTTTTGACCTTTGTAGAAAACTCACATTTCATAATTAATAGTTAATAATAATATCAAGCGAAAAAGAAAATCGAAGTTATATAGTTTATAAGTTTCGGTCTCCTCTACCTTTACTTCACAGCATTATTTTCCTGATAGTTTCATCAGCGATGATCAGAACCTGGATTAGAATAGCTTTAGACAAGAATTTCAATCGTTTATGATTGTGCTGAAACCAAGCATAACTCTACTCCTGACGTTCTTGCAATATTGTGAAGGGTAGAACGTTTATGTGTTTACACTCGCCCTGTCGTCTAACACTGAACGGTAGAGCATGTAATCGCGGTATTTGCTTTTGAATTATGTCACCATTTTGAGTAAGGTGTCAGACTGGCAAAATAATAATAGTGCTGTCCGTTGAGGCTCGAATGTTTCTGTTTCAAACTATTTTCCTTTCCTTTAGTAGAGGGAAACATACAGACGGAGTGAAACGCAAGTCAGAGAAAAATTCTCGATTTATGTTCAAACTAAGTACTATTTTCCTCACCTTTTCAGGACAAATATGTTTTGGCAATTAATTCAGATGATGAAAATAAGTTAGTTTGTTAGAAGATTATCTGTGGATTAGTGGGCGAGTTTGGTAACACTTTTCCCAATGGTGCTAAATATATTGCTTTTGGATAGGTTTAAAATATATGTGAAAAACAAACCATAATATCATTACCTCCAGTTTGTGTCTCTGTTACGGTATTCGATTATTTAGAGACCGTTTTGTTTAGTCATTTGGTCAGCTATATCTGTGCATATCATGAAATAATAGAATAATAAAAAAAATTGGAGAACAAAGCTATAAAAATTCCAAGTGAGTAATACACACTGCAAAGATGAGATAAAAGGAAAACAAGGAGGAGGAACTAACAAGGAAATAAATAGGAAGAGATAAGAAAATAATTTGCAACAGTTCTCTTTTACCAAGTAATTTTGTGGGAAACAAATGTATCGACAATTTGCTTTTGCTTCGTTAGATAAAGCTTTTCTCCCCATGGATTTTACACCCATATTTCAATTCACCCTTCACAGAATATCAAACCAGCAACCACCCTTATACAATTCATTCCAACTACTAGACTCCCTCTATTTTTCCCTCCTCTTTAGCTTTCGCAAACTTGCAAATTTTGTTCAGAGCCACAGTCAGTACTATAAATTCAAGAAAAGCCTTATACATCGTTTTGTGTATCCGTTCCTCTTACAATACGTGTTGCGGTTAGGTACAAACTAAACACTCCTCACGATGTTACGCGCTGTGGACAGATGGTGCTGCATAGAATAATACTACAACATTGGAAAGTTGCAGAAGAGGAGATTAGGGGGGGGGGGGGGTGAAAGAAAAAAGGGGGAGGGGGTGAGATGGAGAGTTTGAACTAGGAAAAGTTGAAGTTTGAGGGTGGTCTTGTTCTATGTAGACAACGTCAATTAATTCCCTCTACCCCGACGACAACCTGTCAGTGGCAACTGTAACACACCCCAAGGGGGTTGGTTTTACTTCAGTTCTCGCGCCTTTTGGGAAAATCTTGTAACGTATCATACGATTCACGCCACATGTTACGAAAATATAATTTTGTTCCCACGATATGTACACATGACTTTTCTCTCCCCTTTTTAATAATGGGTCTCACCTTTCACAAAGTCAATCCTCTTTAAGTTTGCACCATATTTTCAATCAGACATTATGTTATTTACAGGGGGCTTACTTATATTTCAAGTTATTTAACAGGGAAGAAAGTGTAATGTTCAAATCTTGACCGTTACTGTCAACCAGGCCCCCTTGTTACTAAATTTTCTGGTCAAGTGTTGTTTTTTTGGAGTTTAAAAAAAAAGCTTCTGATTTAATAGAGTTCGTAATTTGCATATCACTAGATGCACGACTGTGTACGTCGGTTAAAAACTGGAACAAAAAATATTGCTAGCTCGTTAAAAGCTTACAAGACAAAAAAGCCTACAAATTATTTTTCTCTTACAGTAATTTGTTAATTTTTAAAGCAGGATTAGTGTTGAAAGATCTTGTAGAATAGTATTTCGCAGGAGAATTTAAATAATCAAGGAACTAAAGAAATATGAACGTATTCAGCAAAAAATGACTACGTTATTTCAACACTTTTTTGTGTGTTGAAGGACAACCACCATTTTTTAAATATTAAATCAACAGAACAAGCGGTGTTGATTTCCATAGTCCAGCACAATGAATGTGTTGTCAATGCCGATTCAACACAATGCAGGGTGTCGTACTAGCACTATTACATTGAATCGTCGAAATCACACAACAAATGG
This sequence comes from Lepisma saccharinum, assembly GCA_022664845.1. Taxonomy (NCBI): domain Eukaryota; kingdom Metazoa; phylum Arthropoda; class Insecta; order Zygentoma; family Lepismatidae; genus Lepisma; species Lepisma saccharinum. The sequence continues at coordinate 3,145 of JAGDQP010054779.1, forward strand.
TGTTGATATAACACAAAAATGTGGTGGTCGTTCCGGGACACCGAAAAATGTTGAATTAATGCATCCATTTTTTGCTGTGTAACATTAGTATGTTGAAGTTGGAGGTAACTACGAACAAACCGTAAATTAGTCATGGTATGTATCAAACAAATAAGAATGACATAGTTACGTGTTTATTCCTTATAGGTGTACCAATTTACAAGAAAACTCAGTTTCTGACGTGCAGCTGTGTTGTATCTCAAGACACTGCTTCTAAAGAAATATAATATGTATATTTTGTATCAAGATTTGCTTTGGACTTGGATTAATGAGTTGATTAACAATATTAAGAATTTTTCAACTACTATCGTAGACTGAACAACACTTAAAAAAGCTGCTCAGATTCAAACAAATTCATACCACATAATAGGCCTATTTTCATTTTTGCCACCTGGATTGCAATGAGTATCTGGTGTTGTAAACTGTTGATGCGACTTTAGAGTTACGTGAAGTGTTGTTGTATGCAACAAAGAAAGCTTGTGTTCAAAAGTGAATCGCTTTTCTACGCCACCTCCACCAAAAATGACGTTTAACTCGCAATTTACAAGGAAAAACCAGGCAATTTCTTCCTACTCTCGTTGTTCTTATTCGGATGGTGTCTTCTTAACCGACTGAAAATTTTACGTTTTATACTATATAAAAACCTTTAGTTGGAAAGCTTGTTGATGTAAAGGAAAATTTTCAAACTGAATTTGGAAATTGACCTTTCTTGTATATTGGATACCAGTTTATGTATATTGCACACCGGTAAAGAGCCAAACGAAATCATAGGAACTTTGGTGAAAAGTAGTTCCACTATGTGAATTTGAGGACGTAGTTATTGCATGAATTACAACCATTCAGTGTATATAGATAAATATCATACGAACTATGTATGGTCAAATAAAGGGATCGTGGAAAGAAACATCATCCTACAGAATGACGTTCAACACCTCTACAAGCTACGAGGGGTGAATGGGTAGCGAGCGTCCCCTCCTGTATTAAACGTGGCGCAGTGCTTCCTCCAGACACCACCAGTGAGGGGTGTCACCCCTCGAAATTCTTGAGAGCACCCGTAACTTATTTTTTAAGGTCAAGAATCGATAGAAGCCGTGCAAAACTTCACTTATACTCTCCGAAACTGAAAATCCTGGCGGAATTCCTGACCTGGCTGCTACATAAGAGGACGAAATTCCAATTGCATAATGTTGCGCCCGCGTTCTGTTCGTTGTGATAGCTTCTAGCTTGCATCGGTGTAACACAACATGTACATTAATATGCTGTGTAGGTTTCTTTCACCAACTGTAACTTCTGATTGACGCTCGGATTTCATTTACCGGCAGTGTACATGTATTTAGTCCGGATATAACCCAAATATCTTCTTGGTAAAGTTCTAAAATTTAATGCACATTGGTCCATAGATGTGGATTTGTACATACATGCAGACAGTGTTTCTTTCAGGTAGATGACTAGGGATTTTATTCCCAGAGGACAAAAAAAAAATCCTACCCGCGAAAAGTTCTCAAGAACTAGTAATAATATGAACTCTAGAATTTATTCATGGCCTTTTCACGTCTATGGCTAAGGCCGATATAGGATATGGGAAAGAATGAGGGAAGGAGTTGACCGTGACCAAAGTTGCAGGTAAAATCCCGGCATTTGTCTGACATGACTGACGAAAATCTCTGGAAAAACCTCAGTCAGAACAATCAGCCGCTGGTATAGAACTCAGTACCTCCAGAACGCTCTGCCAACTTCGCTATTCCTATGTCCAACTTAAGAATTCAAGAAGCGTTCACGTTTATTGGTATTCAGTTGACCGACGAAACAGACAATTTGTTGATGACCCGGTGCAAAGCATTACTTGCTTACACTAAATTCTATATTTAGAACATATAACTCAATAAGAATCATGTTTATATTAGTTACTAATATTCCCAGTAGCAGGAGGTTGATTTATCTGTTATCTCACGAGATAACCATCCATACCTTGAGTGGTGGGTTGCGTTAATCATACCTGTAATGAAATTTTGTCTTGTTGCTGAGCAGAAAAGAACTTTGCGCCCACGCTTTGAAAAGGAGTTCTACAATCAAAAAGGAATAGCGCCAGAGCTTGAAAAGAAGTCATAATTATTCTTGTTGTTCTTGTCGGTTGTGGTCCTTGGTCGTCCACTACGTCCCCAGGTTGCGCACAGTTTCCATCTCTTTAAATTTATTCAATATCTTGAATGTAGTTGTGTGGGCTTTGTCTGCTCTCTGCGAATGACGCACGTTCAACTCAGTTACAATCACCCTGTTACTGCGAGCAGCACTCACTATCACAATCCCGATACTTTCATGAAGGGTTAGAGGCATGATGAATTACAAACCATTAACTTTCGCCATCCAGATATCATCCCAGATAGCCTGTCAGCTTGTAACAAGGTTGTCAGTCACTTGCTTTCAGATTGTAAAATTTAATATTGTGTTGAATTTATTAAAAAAAAAAATTGTGGGACAATTATAAGTGGTTTATTCTAACAAAATCATTGCTGGTTGTTATAACTAACTTAATTCAAGTTTGTTAGAACAAGCATTTATGCGAGGAGTCTTGCCAATCTTGAAATTTATTTGACCTTCGATGCTCTTCCGCTGTCGTCTCGAAGCGCAGAAGTCCCTTGATGTTCCAGGACTTTTTTTTGCCAACTAATCTCTGTCAAGTTCCACCGTTTTACTCCTGCCATTTCTTGCGATCTGATGAACTAAGTAGAAAGAACTCTTGTAAAGCGAACTAGGACGAGTGGTTTCGTGGTCTGTTGACTACAGCAACGGATCGGTGTGCTAGTGGTCCTCGATTCTACTAGCTTTTCTTGTTCTGTCAAGGTTTTTTCTACCTTGATTCTTGCAAACTAGACTGCTGGATTCAACCGTCTTTAAACCTTTTTAGTTTGATTCGCTAATCTTGCATTAAATTGTCACACTTATGAAAGGAAAATCGATTCCCTTTTAATTCAGGTTAAAAATTCTATGTGAGATAGCCCTGTCTCCTAAAGAAATGAACGTAGCTAAAGAAACTACTTCACATTTGCATTTCTGGAAACGAACTAGCCTGAAACGATATGTCATATGATGCCCCTACCACTTAAAATTCTCGACACAAATCAAAGACGACGTCCTTCAAGATGGAGCCATCCTTCCATCATCTATATCCAGTGTTTGGTCTCACTCCTGTAACCATTTTCGACTTACCATGGTGTTCCCAGACTTTTGCCTCACCCTGAAATGTATATATATATATATATATATATATATTCTTTGAAATCGTTTTCCTGTTAAGAGTTGAAATTTACAATATTAAAACCGTTGATAACTTTGTAACCGTTTATTCTAGGTGGAAAATGGTAATAGCGACTCAGGAAGAAAATATGATCTTTCACTTTATACTCCTTCAAAATTTCTGTACGTGCCACCCTCCCTATAACAAAAATGCAAAAAAATCTATTTTTATCGCCATCTTTCAAAATGGCGACCACTTCTCGGACTCTAAACGGTGTAATGTATACTATTTTTGTATAGAGTAACAAAACATACATTTTATTGCATTTTTTTTATGTCAGGGGTAGTTTTTCAGTAGATTCCCTGGATTAAAACGAGTAATTAAAAATATTTAGAATTTTAATATTACGCACTCCCACTCCCTACCCCCCGTCGTGGGTCTCAGCTGTCCACCATCACTTTTCTGAATCTCTGTTTGGTAAGAAAGAAAATGACACCACCCACAATACTGTACCATTAAATTGCGCACGAGTTGTCATAAGGAAACACACTATATCAAGAATTTCGTGAAAAATGCACTCTGGCGAAATTTATTTTCTGTAACTATGACTTTTTTTTACTTTCTGGCACTATTCCTTTTTGTAGCCATAACTCCTTTTCAAAGCGTGGGCGTTAATTCTCTTTCTGGTCAGCAACACGACATAATATGTAGTTGATTTTATACTGACGATGAATCCTTATAAGGAAGAATTTTAAAACGTCTTAAGATCCTTGTTAGTAAGGCAACCAAACATTAAGTACTGTATTGTGTGTTTCATATCTTGAAGGGTAAATTCCGATAAAAAAAGAGAAATTTCCCTCCACCTCATAACTCTGATTGTGTATGATCCTGATTGTTCACAAAAGACTGGATTCTCTTTTGCCCTTCCTGTCTACGCATTGACGGGTCACTTTCTAAATGAAGTTGGAATAATACTCGAGATAATTATTTCAAAATGCAAACTGCCAGGAGAAAAAAAATCAAGTTCATTTTCTTTCTCGGATGAGTCTCTTTATAGGTTTCTTCTTGCTATATTTTTAGTCTTTTCTTCCTTACAGTTCTCGCACGGAGTTTCCTTTATAAGCTAACATTAGCATTAAGTATTAGAGACACGAGTATATACGTGAGGTACATTGTACTACGTACATAATACCATATCTGAAACCATAGCACTCGTAGCCTAGAGTCTTTTTTCGCTCATTTTTTCATTCATCCTTTGCGAAGGTCGATGGAGAAAAAAGAAGTGTAGAGTAAAAACCACAGAAGTACATAAAGGGAGATAATGAATGAATAAAATGTACATTATCTCATTTTTCGCCTGTATAATATGGCTCTCTGGAGACACATGAACATGATAAATGACAATATATTCTGCAGGAGAATAGCCATTCTGATACCAGAAGCTAGTCAGTCTCCATGCCCTTTCTTCCCTTAGCACGTTTTATTTCATCTTTTAGTTTTTGAGGGCATAAGGTATCATCAAAGGTCTTACACCCAGAGGGTGCATGTGACTTTTTTTTTGCTTAATCCGTTGAAATAAAGGGTAAAATAGCACTTATATCAAGGTCAAAAGCCGTAGGTTTAAGACTTTAACGTAATGAAGTGTCACCGTCAAAGCTATTTAGTAACTTTTTTTCTTTTAATTTCAGGGTTAAAAAAAGTGTAACCAATATTATTGGAATTAAGTACTAGAAAGCATGTAGGACGATAAATTTGTTACACAATGAGGTGAAATAAAAAGTCAATCGGAAAGTAAGGAGCGTTAAATAAAATACAACTTTAAAAAGGACCTCATGAAAAGCTAATTCTCTTTTTTGAATTGTAAATTATCCTGAATGAACTTAAGCTACTATGAAGGTCTCTTGCGTCATCTTTTGTTCTTAAAGTTCTATATTGAGTTAAAATCTTCTGTCACCAGTGTAGCTTATGATGATGAGGAAATTATAATGATAATTATTTATTCTCTTTTTTTTATACTACGAAAGGAGCAAAAAAAGAATTCATATTTTACTATATCTGCGACATCATTTTGGATATCTTCTTTAAATGAAAGCTGCACTCACGAAATCGAGGAACAGCACTTCGCTTCTCGCTAAACTTACCCGGTCATGTTAGTAAAATCAAGTTAGGAATGTTCTGATTAACTTAAGCGCTTATTCTTTCTAAACTTCAAACTCAAGAACTTTAGATAAAAAGTATTTAAAATAATCTTATATGTATTGGTGGGGAAAAAAATAAAAGGTAGCCAAATGTACTGTTGTAACAAGGAAGAAGTGGAATTATTCCGAATCTTCTAGGAGTCACTGAAAAACAAATGGTCACTTTAGTTTAGATAGGGTACCACATGAATAAGGTATTGTCATAGTCAACGTCTAGAGGTCCTTGCTAGCCGGGCGAGTAAAATAAACCGTGAAACTCTACGTAGGCAGTCCACTCGATTACTTTATCTCATGCTCCGGCAACAGTTATTGTTTTTTTCTCCGCATTTGGTTTTCTGAACAACACTTGATTTTTCTAACAACACAGGCAATTGTCATTGGTTCTCTCGATATTTTGGGTACATGTTACTCTCACGATTTTCTTTGTAACAACCTTGGTAATTCACAATTTTAATATGTTTTAATTAATCACAAGCGTTTCCCTGCAGGTGGAGTCAGATTTCTCTCCGAAACTTCGTAAATGGTCAAAAGTTCATAAATAGCTTTTAAAGTTGTAAAGAATTGTTTATCGTAACATGAAATGTTTAGTGGAAACAAATTTTTCTTCACAGGAAACAACGTGTGAACAAGTTTTATTCCAAACAACAGGAAACGTTTGCGCAGAATAATATATACATATTCTTGTACGTACAAGAACTGAACGCTGAACGTAGTGCATAAGAGCAAAAGATGAAAAGCAGGATTGCGTGGCATAGTACATATTTAAATCCTTCCTTGAGAATTAGTCAAGAACTTGATTGTTGCAGATTCACTCACATAGGCCTACTATTAATTTAAAATATTTATATTACTTTGGACATACACAGATTACGGATTAAACGTATCAGAATAACAGACTGAAGACTTACTACTAGACTACGGTTAAGATATCCCGTAAAGGGAAAATCCGGGACATCCTATCTCTATCTAATATTGAAGGAAAGAACATTATGACCTATAATAAAATCCCTAACCTAAAGTATAATGAAATCATTAAGGTTATTCTACAACCACAAACGAGCAAACTCTTTAGAGATCCCTCCATGCATATATCCGTATATAGGGATAGCAAAATAATTGAAAGTTCTATTATGACAATCTCCACATCTACAGTCAAAACAGTTTTGCAATTACCGCAGCCTCTGTCCACAACATCTGTACCCAGTTTTTCGAAGATAATGTACTAGAGCTTCTCCCAGTTGTCTGTAAAGTTACTGAAAATATTCAATCCCTTTATAATAAACTAGTTCTCCTCTTTCCCTCAATGCGTTTTTGATTAGTTACTTCTTTTCGCCACGATTGGTCTTGAGTACGATTGTTTAAGTATCAAACCAACCACAGACAGGAGCAAAGGTATTGAACCTCGACCTCATGTGACCTCTACCCCAAACGTGAGGTCGAGGTTGAAATTCGATCCCGAGGTCGAGATTGAAGGCCAATGGCGAGTTCGAGGTTGACATTTGATCGCGGGGTTGAGCGAGGTCGAGGTTTAACTTTGATCTCGAGGTCGAGGTTGAAGTTTAAAACAGAAGAAAGAGGAGTTTCGGGGTCTAATGGTTATGGTCACTGTAACAGCTTTTGCAGGAGAGCTGGTAGAGTTATTCGACTGAAAACCCAGTTGATCCCGAGATCTTGTCCATTGATGAGTGATAAGTTTTCAACGATTATGGCTTCATTATTTAAAAGAAGTCAGAGTATTCATCAATCGACAAGATGTCGAGATTCCTGCCCATTATATTTTATAGTAATTGGTAACTACTAGTGCGCTAGGTTCTAAAAATTTACATGATACTTTTAGATTTTGAAGTAATTTCAAAAATGTTTAAAAAGTGGGAGCGGGCGCGAGGAGGGCACTGAATGATGAGGGTGGAGGGACAGTCATCCAAGGCCGTGTGGGTGTTGTAATATTAAGTTAGTTTGCACACCGTGATTGAGATGGCCGTCGCTAGATACTACTCCAGGAGAAAAAACAAGTAAAGTAAATTTATTATTTAAGTTTTAGGTCCTTTGATAGCGAGGCTATAGCTACCGTAAAAGGGGCCTTATAATCCCTCTCATTCTCTCTGTCTGCCCATCCGTGTCCAGAAGGTAAATCTCAGGAACTACAACAGTAGAGAGGTGCGTGAGGTGTCGTTGGAAAGATCTCCACTAAATTAGCTCAGGGCCCCTGGAACCGTCGTGATTGCTGCAGAGGTTCAGTGTTGCCAGCCCATTAACTAAAAATGTTTTGAAAAATAGTTGTTCAAATTGTTTGCATTCAGTTAGATCTAGCGACGCCGAACTTGATAAACATTTTTCGACGTAATAAAAAACGATGAAAGAGCCTACGTTTACAAGCAACCCTCTTTCTAGAGTTGCTAGCCTATGTTCTATAAATTATCTTTTTTTAAATAGTTTCCAAGCTTCCATTGTATTAGTCATAGCAGCACCAAACTTGGCATAAACATTGTTTGACACAGTAGGAACATCACGGGAACCCCGTTGTCAGTGTTGCCAGCCCATTACATTAGTTAACAATCTCAGATACAGTCCAATACCGGTCATTTTCCACTGGATATATTAACAATAAAAATACACAGGAAAGGATTTTGGAAGAGATAAGACGTTGATTTCTTCAAGGAACCATCTCAGGATTTACCTGGTGTGACTGAGGAAAACCAGGGAAAAGCTCAATCACGATGGCCAGCACCAGAAATCGAACCCCGATCTTCCCGATTACAAGCTGAGCACTCTACGGACTGCTCTATCTCGTCGAAATATATAGTAACAGAGAAATAGAACTGAAGGCATCGAATGAGATAAGTGAAAAAACGTGTGGCACCTGCCACTTCTGTAGTGCTATCCATTGCCTCTGCCAACACTTTAAGCGAATGAACGAGAAACAGGCGTAGTTATAAATCGAGCGACCAAGTCACCTGCACAAAAACGAACTGTGACTCAGTCGTGCCGAGTGCGACCAAGTCGCGTAGTGTAAGACTGGGCTCCCTACGGAACATTTGTACAAAAACAAACAAAAAAAAAAAAAGTGTGATGTCACTTCAGACGAGGAGACAAAATTTGGAAGGCAAGAAAGCCCATCTTAAGTGAGTTTTTTTTAAAGGGTTCTTCCTTTAGTCACACAGGCAAATGCCGGGATGGTACCTAATCTAAGTAAGGTCACAGTTTCATTTCTCAATTTCCCAGAAGTGTACTCGCCAAGTTACGTCATTCCTCCCACTTGTGACAGAGTTAACCATATATGCCTGTTGAAATCACTATGTAAGTTGAATAATGAAATACGTATATTAGTTCACACAACCTGCCACTTGACAATAACCAGAGCTTGTCTGATTATTTGATTGATCAAGACACGTGTTTTGATCACTTTATGAAGTAACCTAATTTATTATGAGAATTTTACATTTTCTTTTACTTTTATTTCGAATCAATCCATTTTTTCCCTGGTATTTCATAGTTTGAACTTCATAGTATTCTAGCTTAAATTGTCTGTCTAGTCTCTACAACTCTGGTTGCAAAGAATCAATGAGCTACGGTTTATTAGAAAATGGGAGATGTAACTATAAACCAGAAGCTTAGCTTCTCAAGTCAATCCGAATTGAAAACTAGTGTTTTCGACATGCAAATTTTGCCTTTAAAGTTCTTTAAAATATGACAGTTAATGATTCTTTCGTGTCTTGACAAATACAAGGTAATGGTTAATTGGAGACTGATTCCTGATTCCTCCTCAAATTGTCCTGAGATTGTACATTTATTTACTTCTAGGTGAAACTAGATCATATTACTCATTTGGGTGCATGCCACCATGGCGCACACATATTGTTTTCTTCTTTCCCAGGTAATGTAAACATTTGGCGATCCTTTCCTCCGAGTCCCCCAAGTTTGTCTAATAGGGCCTCTGGCAAAAAGGATGCATTTTCCATGTGAATAGATAACTATTTCAAAACACAAGAATGCAAGAATGTTAGTGCTACGAAAGGTGAAGAGGACGCTGTCAGCTGCAGAACTTGTGCTCTGAAATCGTAGCAATACTGTAAATCTTAGGCTATCAAGAATATGAAAAATAATTTCTGCATATGAATTTTCCTACAAACTATCACTAAAATGCTGTGTGCTTCATCTTTTTAAATTAATAGAAAGTGCTCTGTTTTGCATTCTTGAAAAAGAAGAACTGCCAGAGAAGCGAAACTTGCCTCCGGTTTCATTAATAGCTGTAGCTTAAAAATCAAGTTTGGCCAAACAAAGAAGTGCTGTTCCAGTTTTCAAACTGCATTTCGACTATAAGATTCAAGAGAAGAATGTTATCCCCGCAGCGGTGTAAAACATTGATCAGCAGGAATGTGACAAGCAAATCCCACCCACACCCGTAAATTTGCACACATCATAAAAAATATGAGAATCCTTTTTCAAGAAGCATAACTTCAGTTAAAAATGAACAACTACGCATTCCGAATTAATTCACTGTCCAACCGAATAGCCCTTGTCTGAATAAAGTACTAATTTTAATTAAGAATTTATTTATTTTGAAATAGACCGAATATTTATTTGTTCGTTATTCACTTATCCGAAATGTTCCATAGACATGTCGTACCAGTAGGTGTTCATTTCATTGTTCAATTT
>JAGDQP010054780.1:0-13272 GCA_022664845.1 Lepisma saccharinum
CACAGGAACTAAACGCTCAGAACCTGCTGTACCGCAAAATGAATCTCTCGGTGTTTCTCTAGGATAACTCTGAAATATTCTTGAATATGAAAGATTTACTGGATATATCAAGAAAATTTCTCAAGATATTTAAGAGTTCAATTCAAATGACAGGTAAATTAAATAGTAGACATGTTAGATAATACTGGATTAAAGATAAATATTCAAAAAAGAGTTGAACCAGATCTATATAATTTAGTTTCACAATTTGGTCTTCTGAATTTAAACAAGAGTCGTTTTCTTGTTTTCGCAGTCTTTCTCTTTAAGGCTCAATCCAAGTGGGTTTTTGCCGCCTGTTTGATTTTACGTCAACTATTCAGTAGAGGTAAACAAAATTTAACTTTCACGGATCAAAGTTCGTTTTGTACTTCAATAATGAGTACAACTAGTTTTAAAGAATTGCTGGTAGTAACCTCAGGATATTATGCACACACTTTTGGGATAGAATAATGTCCAAAAAATGTCTGCACATAATCCTGAAGTTATTACTAACATTTACTTAAAGCTTATTCAACTCATTATTGAAGTACCAAACAAACTTTGGTCCGTGAAAGTTAAACAGAAAACAGTTACCTGTATTGAATTTTGAATAATTGACGTAAAACCAAAAAGGCGGGAGAACCCACTTGGATTGAGCCTTAAAGTTAATTAATGGAATATGCCACTGAAGCTCTAGAATAAACCAGATCCTCACGACTTTTTTCTATCCACGCATTATGCAATTTGGATGATCTTCTTATTCGGAAATATGTGGAAATGTATTTTCTTTTGTTTTGTTACCGCCCAGAATGGTAACTAAATCGAAACCATTAGGATAGCTATGATTAAAGACAGATACAAGACAAAATTGTCATGAAGTTACACATTGTCCTACACCAGGGTTTCTCAACGTGGTTCGCGGGCTGTGTTCACGGGGGGTCGAGAAAGGAGGTAAAAAATAAATAGGGTTTTGCAGGTTTAAGCTAATAATTTTTAAAGAAAGATTTTTATTTTGCATGCTGTTTTCATAATTGCTGAAGATACGTGTAGTGTAATTTGTTGAACAGTTTTTGGATAATATAAATAGGATATTTATTATCAAATACAGCAAATCAACTGTCATGTTTAGAAACGAACAGTAAATATTACACAAAATAAATTAATCGTGGGTCACCGATTAGAAGACATAGTATAAGGGGTTCGCAGGTTAGAAGACATGGTGAAAGGGGATCTCTGGGTGAAAAAGGTTGAGAAACGCTGCCCTATACAATAACTCGGGCGACGTCATGTTGATGTGACAGAAATGTAGCCAAGTGTTAACATACTACTTATAACAAATTTGTTCAAAGAGAGTAAGGTACATAAACTTGAAACATGGGCTTAACCATAAAATCAAGGATTTTAATTAACACTGAACCTAACTCCAATATATTTAGTACATTAAAAGATATTTAAATACAATGATTAGCCATCAGTCTACGTCTAGTGCTCGAAAACTTCCTTCCATTCCAAAAACTTCACTGTAAGTTTTTGGTTTTCCTGGTCTTTTCGATTCATCTGACTTCAGTTGTCCAACTTTGCAAAGCCAGTCTTTGTGTTCCAAGATCAGTGCGTTCGTTTGTTCTGCAAGAGTACCAAATGGAAAACAGTTAATTAATTAACAACTTTGAATCAAAGGCTTTCCAAACAACCACTGAAAACTAATTTCATAAGTGTATAAACTTGAACCTGACCCAGATGAATTACAAATGATAATAATTATTTAGTAACAAAGAATTTGGACAACTTTTGAATTAGTGTCTAACAATGCATGATATGCTCAATTCGTGCCCTAACTTTAAGAAATCCTAGTTAATGCCGAAATAAATTTTACTTAATTCCAATATTCATGTTTTAGTAGGCACTATTTGAAAAAGCAGCTACGTACGTAAGGGTGTACAACTAATGTGTCTCCTTCATCTGCATAAGGATTCCAAAGATCATTGTTCCACATTCACCTTAATTTAACAGAAATATATAATAAAACTACCGCCAAAAGAACAGAAATAATCCTGAACAGAAATGTGTTAAAGTCTGTATTAGTGTCCCCTGCTTGCTCTTCTGCAATTAACGTCAAATAAAAATCACTTTATGTATCATAAGGTGTTCCCAAAAGAAGAAGAATAGCGTGTGGAAAAGAAGCAGTTGAAGAAACTGGTAAAATATTTAAGAGAAACGCTTTTAAGAATATGCTCCAAAATGTATGCTGTTGCAACATAAATTTTCAGACTAACACCGCTGATAGTGATGTATGTTCTGATTCGAAGCGTCTGTAACAGAAACCAAAGTAGTATTTTTGGAGAGGTATACAGATGTCAGATGGCTGGATTTTTAAGGCAGAAAATGGTGCTTTTGCGGCTAATCCTGAACAGAGGGGTAATGCCGAAAATTACACGTCATTAATATGTTATTGATTATTATTGTACATTTTCAAGAGAGAAAGATCAATCATCATGAAAGAATTATGAATAGAACCAAACGTTGTATCTCAATTATGTTGTATCGAAGTGAATACCTCCCTCCTTACATATTGTACAAGTCAGTAGAGATGTGGGGACCAGGAGGAAGACAAGGAAGGGCCACGTATGTATCGTTTTAACAGTACCAAATCTAAAATGTTTGATGAAAGGACAATTACTGATTTTTTTTGCCATTATTAATATCACCATGGGTTAAGAAAAATGCAGACAAGGCACCATTTGCATCGATAGAGTATAACTTATCATCTCATTTCTCTTCTAAAGTTTTTCATGAAAGACGCTGCTTTGTTCTTATGGGAGAATATAGTAGATTTGTTTTGGGCGTAAAAGTGTAGTTATACTTATTTTTTCTAACTTTCTATTAAACATAAGCAAGTTCAAATGTTTAAAGATTGCGCAAAAGCTGACAACATTTACTACCTGTATCGAGTAATATATCACTTTATTCTATTCAATACACTCATTGTTGTCCCACTGAGACACACCTTGTGGTTCTTACATTCCAATATCTTGTCATGTTCAGCGTTACCCCAAACTCGGGGTAACATGCTGAATGGGAGGTTTTTATTTTTTATCAAAGTGTGATTAACGGTTCATTATCAGGAGAAAAATAATTATGTTCAGCACAAAAACACTAAGATGTATGTTAATATCAAAAGAACCTAGAACTTTTCTTAACTATTCCACAGAAGTTCAAAGCCAAAAAGTGTTCATCATACGCCACTTGACGGGTGGAGAAGCCAAATTACATAGAGAGAAAAGATAGAGGAAAGGAGAGAGACAAAAAGAGACAAGATAAAAGTAGACATTTGATGAGGAGAACATAACAAAAGAAATAAGGGCGCTTAAATCAAAATTCATATATATTTCTGAAAATTGAACAATTAAATAACATCAGCTTTTATAGTATTCTGTGCAAACATTTCAAGTACGTAAACTGATGGTTTCGAAACTCCCTGCGGATTTCTGTTTCTGCATATTCTTTACAGCATTTTGCACATGAACATTTGAGAGCCTTGGTGTAAAACAGAGATTTCTCCACTTATTATATTTCTATACGTCCTTGTTAAGCTCGTTGCAAGAATAAACGTATTTTAGACACTTTTTAACGTTTGTGCTCACTTGTTTAACCTTTCCCAGTTGGCCAAGACAGAGCCTAGTCGCCCCCTAGTTGTTGGTTGCTATCTATTGGCATACATATTTAGTTGGACTTCGCCCGTTGCTTTCATGGTGATATATTAATCTGGTAGTATCTTTTCTTACTGTCTGCAGTGGGGTTCGAAGCTGGAAAGTTTGTAGTTCGTTACTCTAACCACTCATCCAGAACCATTTACCTAGCAACTACTATTTTACTATTTCCTTTATGTTACGAAGACTGTGTCTGAAGTAAATGTATTCGTATTGGTTGAAGACAGTCACAACAAATCCAGACTCATCGGTTCACTAGGATGTGGAGGCATTTTGCTCGAAGGATAAGAATAAGAATATACATAGTCTTCATCGTCCAGAAATCAAGAAGATAAAATCATGTGTTTCTAAACATATTTTTAACATTGTACGAGTATATATCGACCTATTCAAGGGGTCATCTGACGTTCAATAATGGTTCAAAAGAGATTTTAATGAACACTGATAATAAACGTTAGTTTTAACGTCATAATTGGACTATGAAATAAACATATTTTCGAAACGTGAATAAGCCATTTTAATAACGCTGAAATATTGTGAAAAAGTCCATGAAATAACTTCGAAAGAAACACTAATAAATGATTCTGAAAATGTGACCATTTGAACAATCATATACTCCGCGCTGAAATTTAATTCTAAAGACGGTGAATATATTTCTTCGTACGTTTCAAACACACTATACTATTAAATTTGTATTAATAATTAATACCGTTAATTTCTCAACAAAGTGTAATATGTCGCTTTAGAAAGACGCATATGAAGCGAAATCAACCGATAACGTTCAATCAACGAAATAAACGAAAAATTAACGTTGAGAATACGTTTGTGTGCTACTAAGGTAACTCTAACGCTATGTTTACCGTTATGTTAACTATAGTTTTACGTAAAAGAATGTAATTTTATCATAAAATTGTGGTACTACGATATACGAAAACTGTGCGCTCTTCACAGAGAAGCTAAGTTCTTTTTCTTAGAGTGTAATATCAATAATTTAAGTTACCATTTAACATTTTCATTGATCCTGCAGTTCCTCCAAGTTCATCAGGAAGTGACTCTTTAGGGACAAAGTCGTATATTTCTTTATAGTCTTTTCCATAAAATTTGACCTGCAAATAAACGCGCAACAAACAGAAAATTAAATAATCATTCAAACTTTATAAACATTGTCTATCCTGATATATTGAACACATTAAAAAGGAAATTAATGTAACGTATTATAATAGAATATGGAGAGAGGTTAATAATAATTTTAATAGAATCATGGTATGAGGGACCAGATATACAGAAATAACATTCGGCAACACATTTTTTGTAGCAGACTCTACACATCGGTCAACAGAAATATGTGTGCAATTATCTATAGTTGTATCGTCTTTAGTAACAGATTGAGATAGGGTTTCATAGTTGAAATAAACACATACCCTACCACCACTGGTGAGTGATGTATGCGTTATATTTTGCACACCACACATATCTACTGCTGATATAGATCGTTATCAAGAGAGTAATCCTTCACTGCTTCACGGATGAAGGCTAGTCTTCTATTTGCATTAATCGAAATATTAGGAGTCATTCAGAGTAGGAGGTATCATGTCTTGTGTTTGCATTCATGGATGTGTCGTGAAGCAGTGCTGCATAAAGAACAATGACAAGTCACCGAACTTTCCACTCCGAAACATTAGTTTTTAATTCATGCAAATGTTTCTTGTTTGGTAGTAGTATAAAAGGAGGGGGGAGAATTGTTTACGAGGCACATCCGTGAAAGAAAACTCTTCGTCTGAAGAAGCAGCATGAGTTGGCGGGGAAGAGGGAGTGGACTCCATGGTCCTTTATAATCAATCAATGAACGCGCGAAAATGAAGCACTAAAACACACTAAGAAAATCCAAAAATAAATAACCCAAATGCATGCGCTAACAAAAATGTTGAGTATTCACAAATTTACTAAATACGCTACAAAATATTGTCAGAAAAGTAGGATATCCCAACCATGTTTTACGGAGAACTGATCAAAACACGTCTGTACTCAAACATGACTATAAATAGATAACGGAGTGTAATACGTACCTTTTTGCTGAATTGGGGGAAAAATGAGAGAAGACACTTCATAAACTTCACTGCTGACTCAGGAATATTCACCAGAATCACATACTTGATTCTTTCAGGCAATGCTTTCTGAAAAGAGAAAGAAAAATGGACAATGAAAATAAACGAACCAAACTTTATAAGCACATAAATTAAAATATAATTTCCTAGAATATCAAAGAGCCTCCCACTTACGCAGTCTCGACTAAAATAAATCAAGAGTTTTGTAGTGGATCATTGGGGATATACTACAGACCGAAAAGGATAAAATTAAATGCAGATATACGAAATAGTGTGGAAGCAGGCGTTAACAGTGATTCAATTTAAGTCATACCTCTGCCCAGTTGCAACGTGTCTGTACTGTATCTGTGATAGCAAGTGAAACAAACACATCTTCGTGAATATTTTCGCTATTCTGTTGTGCTTTGATTTCAAAATTTCACTGTATTATTAACGAACGCATTCTGGAATACATGCATGCAGCAAATGGAAAAATCAAAGTGTTGTAGTTCATCGACCCGAAGTTCTGGTGTTCAGAAGTTCAAGTTTAATGCGTGTCCTTTGTAGCTTACTTGCTCGCTCAGGACGTTAACGAAAATACAATTATGAGAGATATTATAGCAAAGGTGTTGGTAAATAGGAGCTAAATTCCATGTGGTGATCCTCTACGTTGAATCGAACCCACACAAAAAATAACTGTATACATGTGCCCGAAGATGAGGAGCCATTTTCCGGATATAAAATAATGTATTATAGTTTGCAACACTTCGTTTCACTTCATATATGGTGGTTATTAGTTGCTAGATACACATATGAAAGATGTTAGATCTGAGTCAAAGCTGCTCAAAGGCTATAAGTTAATAAATTCAATTTAATTCAATGAAATATGGAATGAATGGACATAGTGTTGTTGGAAACATATATAACATCATATCAAGTTAGCAGCACTGGTAACACGATGGCACCAAATTGTAGCGTTCTAAAGTTTTTTTTTCATGATACACATCGACTTTTCACAATGTAACCCCATTTTAATTTTAGTGTATCATTTGTGGTTTACTGAAAAAATACACTTTATCTTTGTAAAATGTTGATAGGATTCGAGTCCCTTGTATCTTGGAAATTAAGATAACATTGATTCTTCCCTTAACCTTGGGTATTCGTCTACTATCTGTGCCCTACACTTCCATAACATGCTTAACAGTGGTGGTAGAATACATCAAAGTTGATTAGTGTAGGAATTTACCAATTCATCGAGAAAGTCGACACTGAGAGGAAAATAACGACTACACCGAACGTGACTAAATCAAGATTCTTTGTACGAAATTCGTATAAATACTAAGCCCTCGATTAGCCAAGTCAACTCTCTGAACTTGGGACACCGATGCACTAATATCGACCTACGTACGAGCTCCTTTCTCACCAACGCTGTTATTCTCCAGAAACAACTGGGCATCGCAGATTCGAGTCTTCACTATGATTCAAAGTTGACAGAGGTAGTTTAAATTCTTAAGCGATTCAAAGTTATGTAAAATGTAGTGACTTAAAAGACAATCATTAAACTTCTCCTGTCAGAAGTCATCTTCAATGTCAACTTTACACAACATCTACGGAAACAAACATCTAAAGACTATATGTAAGTGTTCCGTCCGGAAGCGAATCGGTATTACCGAGACGGTGCTAAAAGTAAATTATTTTCATTGTATTATTATTTTTTTACAATTGTGAAAGAAAATTCAATGTCAAACTCTGTAGTAGGTCCTATCGCCTGTAGACAATTATTTTGAAACAAATGCTACGAAAATCAAAACTATTTGTCAATAAAATTAATTTATTGTAAGAAAGAATTGAAGTTACCATACACTATAATTATTATGTTTGTAAGTGTTAAATATTTAATAAATTAATGCTGTTTTTTTTCTTCTTTTGTTCTAGGTAAGTGAAAATATTTTAATGGAGGAGTTACGGAGTGCGTATGTATGCACAAAAATTAGGTATGTGGCTTGAAACTTGCATATGGAATTGTATGCACTATTATTATTATTTAGATAAGGCATGGTATAGTAGCATTAACCTAAAATTACGTTTCGTATCCTTCTGTTGTTTGTTTGTTGAACTTTGATATAACTGTTCCGGGAGGATTTTGTTTGATTACTCCATAATATTAAAAACAAAATAAGCATTATTTGTCTTACATTTCTATAATAAATAATTCCTGGTTCTTTATATGAAGATAAGAAAATTTACCTTAACGTAGACTAATTTTATTTGAAACTTTCTTTATTGGTATTGAAATTCGACAATCGTAAACGTTTATATTTAACTTTCCAAGTTGGATTTTGTGTTAAGACTGCAACTTGATTAAGTATTATATTTAAATATTAAAAATCTTGTCCCTCGGATGGAATGAGTTATATTGTTTCCTTAATGCCGTATTACAATGTAGCGTAACCTATTTAACCAACATTTTGAATGTTCATGGTTCTGTTTGCCCAAAACGACATAATATTAATCGACTGTGGCGGATGAAAACGAACTAAAAAGTGTTCTTTCGTTTCGGCGAGCAGTGTGTTGGTAGAAAAGAACAGGCAAGGGTTTACTGATACTGCGGTTTCTCTGCGAATCTTTCTACGAAGGGTTACTGTAACTTTCTCATCACTGGTGTGCTCGAAGTGGATTTGGTAATCTTCAGTTAAAGATATTTTGCAATTTGAAGTATTTTTCCATTGTACCGTATGCACAGATAAGTATTTTCGTAACTTTGATTCTTAGATGTATTAGATAACTTAACGCACCTGTAAAATTATGAATATCGACTGTATTATGAATAGCGAACGATGTGTTGTTAACTTGGCTCGGAGAATAAATCTGATTAACATACTTGTCGACGTATACCAATGCAATCATTTCTGTGATTATTTCCATTTCTGCGTGTAAAAATACCGAACAGTATTTCTTCACCGTGTTTAAAAATGTCCTTAAAATTTGGTGGTCAATGAGGCGATCAGAAAAATTTTGCGTTGGCCATTTGTAATCACTGGTGACCTCACAATATACTATTTTTTATTGACGTTAAACACAAATTACATGTACGTTACATAACAATGCATCATATTGAAATTAGCCAAGAACAAGGATGAATTACATGCAAATAATAAACAGGTGAAACAGTCCTCCCTTTCATACTTTTCCTATTTTCCAGGTATGGTTTTTCAAACAAAAACGTCGAAATTAGAACATTTCAGAGGACAGAATTCGTGGCCAAATCTAATGATTGGTGGCCGTAGCGTGCCAATTTTGCATAATTTTTAAACACTTACCGTTTTCCATTATAACTTTAGACAATGATAACATATTCTGAATTTTTACAGGACTCGTGGCTGAACACAAAATTTAAATGAGAGTTAATTACTGTTCCGCCTGAAGAAGGTGGTGATGGGAACATGGAAACAGTTCTATTCGATTCAATTCGAAAATTCTTGATTAATGTAGGTGAGATTCATCTGAAGCTGTTGTACCTCAGATCCCGTGTCAATACGATTACGAGCATAAAGTGTATAAAAACAAAGTGATCGATCGGTTACTGAATGGTATAATAATGAAATAACTGTAGTCAGCGTATTTATACAGTGCTTGAACGAATTCCATATTACTATCATAGCACACCGAACAAACAAATTCAAAGATGACAGTAATATAAAGAAAAATAGTGAGATATATTAGCTAAAATACAATTACAACTAAAAAGCAGGAAAGTTATACCAGCCAACCTCCAACATTTTATACATCAATTCAAAGGTATTATTAAGTATAATATAATACCAAAAGATAAGATTGCCCAAGTATATCTAGTAAGAGTTATGGCCGCTAGAAAGCCAGGAGGTTTTGAGGCTCTATCTTGTGTCCAGTTGTACTCACGATCACCGTTCTTGGTACTACGTATTCCTCGTAATCCAGGTGTTACCTATAAAGAACTTCGGATACGAAAAGTCACTGGAAAAGCGCATTATCTGCATTTAATATATTTGTCACTATATCAACAGCCATATTATTTAATATTTGCATTAGAAATGTCTCGTAGTTACGTTATTTAACCTTTACAAGTCAAGTAAGACTCGGTGCTCTTCAAAATCAGGTGTGTTTTCATACTGATAAGAAAAGGCAAAATATTTTGTAGATAGACCATATTGAAATGTTCCGTGTATTGCTCACACGTGCACATTAGGAGTGTACATAATAATAATTCTTGTAGTAAACAATATGTGATGTAATGGCAACAAACAGCAAGCGACACAACAGGTGGGGTTAATATCGACACAACAGATGGGGTTGATATCGACCTGAAGATGGAGTTGCTGTTGCCGATGGATGTATTTGGAGGGCCTCACACAAATGGAACCTATAAAACGCCGCAGGACAAAGGCATCACTCAACTCCTGGGTTGCCATCTCCTCTCCTACCTATTGGCAGTAGGCTTGCTTCTGGAACATCCCTGGCACGCAAGAGGCTTGATCCTAGTGCCATCCTCGCATACGCAAGAGGCCTGCCCATGGTATACACTGTACCTCAACCAAATATCATTCCTGTACACAGAAGGCTTTCTTCTGGTACTACCTTTAATACGCAGAAGGTCTGCTTCTGATGTTAACCTTAAGCACGCAGAAGGCTTGCTTCTGGTACGACACCTCAAAACAAATCTTCCCAAATAGAAGAAACCTATAAACTATTCGTTTTTTTTTCTTAAATATTCTGTATTTAGTATCCCACGGGACTCTGTTATTAGTAACTTTAGTGACTTATTAAATCTTTGTAATAAAACTGGTTGTGGGCTAAAACCAAATCTATTGACTCTACCTAAGACGCATTATAAGAAATTGTCGAGAACATTACGATATTTTCAATTGCAAAATAAATTTGCTTTCTATTCATCACCGCAAATCTCATCCCTCGAAATTAGAGAAAGAAGAATTATCCCTCTAAAATGTTGATATTGTTCTCAACCTTTTTGTTTTATTCTTTTTTGTTACCTTCTTCACAGAATTTGCCACATTATGCATCTTCCTGCAACATACAATTTGTAGGCAATGAACACTTGTAGTATTAACGCAGTTGATAAGCTCTTCCAAAGACTTTTCACATCCGTAGCTCTCTTTTTCTTTTGATACATATGTTTGCTGGACTACTGAGAATATATAGATCAAGAACAGTGATTGTAGGTAGAAAAGGACACGAACTAGAGCCTAAAAACTCCTGGCCATCTAATGGCCTTAACTCGTACCAGATATATTTGAGCAATCTAATCTTTTGGCAGGTGTACTGTACTCAATGAGACGTTTTAGTTGATGTACATGTGGAGGGTTGGGTGGGATCACTTCCCTACTTCTCCTTGTTAGAAGAACTATTATTGTGGCTCTGTTGAAATGAGATATAATTCTTAAGTTTCGCAAATGGGAATATAATATTTGAGCTTATAATTACCATAATGCAAGTAACATATTTGTTGAGCTGTGCAACTGGTGTCTTCATCATGACTTCCCATTGTAAATACTTCTGATCTTGTATAAATATCAATCCTGTTCGAAGATTATCCAGATAGTACAATAGGTCAATAAGAATCATAACTCTCTTAACATCATTTTCAAAGATATAGTCTACTAAATCTTGTGGAAATGTTCCCACGAGTACACGATGTCCAGTTGGAGTCAATCTTGGGCTGAATGCTAATATTCTGAAAAAGAAAAGAGAGTTGGAATTTACTAAACAAATTCATAGAAGAAAAAACAAATAATTAGTATCTTCTTTTCTAACAAGCAATTCTGCTGTTACATGATAAACATTCAATTTAAAATGAGGGATTGAAACTGAGTATGTAAATTGTTTAATATAATGGATTAGTTTCTATAAATTTGGGATTTCTTAACTTAGAAGACAAAGCGATTTCCTGATAAAATTTATGGTACTTAAGTGTCCCAATCGTAAGCTTAATAGAGAAGTGTCTAACCGAGCAAAAACACCAGAGGTGCAAAAAGTTCAGTCAAGTTCTTCAGCCCAAAAAGGGGTGAAATGGAGGACGGATGAGCCAAATTCCTTGGCGACAGCCTGTAAGAGGAACATTGGAACTTGGCTCGAGGGTGTAAGTTCATGATCTTCGAGCCTTAGGTTGGTGGTGGTGGGCATGGTGGGTTTTAGGGCCGCCACCAGCCTTATGGCTTGAAGATCATGAACCTTGTCACCTCTCCCCAAGTTCCAATGTTCCTCTTACATGCTGTCGCCAAGGAACTTGGCTCATCCGTCCTCCATTTCACCACTTTTAGGGCTGAAGAACTTGACTGAACTTTTTGCACCTCTGGTGTTTTTGCTCGCCTTTCACAGCTTTTTGTAAGTGTATAATATATATATTTTCTTCGCTGAGGGCGCTACATCCAGTATCCCGTGGCGGGATGCACCCACAACCTGCGGAGTTTTGGGGAACTGCGTTCCCCTTATCGCAACCAGACTCTTCGGGGGACTGCGCTCCCATGGTGCAGATCTTCCCCATACTCCCGGTGGTTGGCCCCATTTATTGTAACCTACTCGTGATGATACACCTTCCTAACAAATTTCGTTTCTCTATCTTCAGTGGTTTGGAAAATGGGTTTTGGTCGGTCATTTTGGATTAAACATGGAGACATTTAAAACATTATCTTATATTGTTGTGACCTAATCGTGATGGTACACCTTCATACCAAATTGAATTTCTGGATCTTGAACGGTGGGGAAAATGGGTTTCGGGCTGCCATTTTAAATCCAAGATAACGACTTCTTTCAAAAGGTTGTAATATTTTCCTAACCTACTAATGATATGTACCGTCATACTATATTTCGTTATTCTAGCTCCAGCCGTTTAGGCTGTGTATTCTATGGAAATTTCATTTTAGGGGCATTTTGGATCCAAGGTGACAACTTTTTCCAGATTTTGTAATATTTCCTTAACCTACTAAAGATGATGTACCTTCATAACAAATCTCAGTTTTCTAGCTTCAGCCATTTAGGCTGGGTACTCTACGAAATTTTACGTTTGGCGGCCATTATGAATTCAAGATGGCGACTTTTCAAAATGATGGAGTTTTTTTCCTTTTACCTATTTATCATTTGCCACCTTCATGCCAAAATTCATGTTTATAGCTAACATCCTAAACATATGAGTGAGTGAATGTGAGTGTATGAATCAGTAAGCCTAAAATACGCAAATACAGAGGTCCACAACTCGAATATGCTTCAAGCTACGAATACGAAATTTTGCACACCTGCACATATTTGCCATATCTCCTTAACGTTGAAACCTCATCTTTTTTCTTACGGGGACTCTAAATCGCCGATTTTGCCAAAAACTCTTGTTCTTTTATAAACATGCTTCTGGCAGTGCTGACGTTTTTCAATCTTCTGCGTCAGATATTCTCGCTTTTTGTTTCTGAACCCTAGTG
>JAGDQP010054782.1:0-13272 GCA_022664845.1 Lepisma saccharinum
CTAATTTGATGCCTTTGTGGTTGAACCTTCGTTGGAAATCCAACCCATCATAAATCAACGTTGCCGAAATAATACCGTACATAGGCCCAAGTATGTTACTTGGGAACATTTATTCAGCACAACGATAATCAATCACGTATATTTCAAGGTCTGAAGAATATAGGGTGAACTAATAGTTACCAATTCAATTACGAACGTTGTTAGTCTTCAGGTCAGGTATATGCTCCAAATAATTTATCAAAGAGCGAGCAAGCTCCTTGGCAAATCATTAAACGCAAGAAAAAAATTACCACACACACAATCACAGTGGAATATAAGAATGTATACAGCAAAGTATTCGTTGTAATAGCTGTAAGGTTTTTGCACAGCGATTCAACAGTGGTGTATCGTTCTTATAGTAACTTTAGGAAAGCATGGCTGTCATACAACATGCTTACATTAGAAAAGTACGCTTATTTTATAGATTTTTCCTTCTCGAGATATTTTAAGAAAGGGTTCGGAACAAATACAATTACCAAAGGGCTCGCTTGAGGCTTTGTAAGCCTCATCCAGCACACTCGTGACTAAGGATTATATTATGAAACATACTTACTCATAATGTAAAATCGTTTTTAACTTTATTATACGGAATCCGAGTTATCAAAATAAACACCTTTGGAATTTCTACGTAATAAAGTTAAATTTTTTTTTTATGTGTGTTAATAAAACACATTACGTTTAGGTTATCTCAAAACCAGTATCTATCAATTTAACTTTGGATTGTAAGTAAATCTTTACTCAGATCGATTAAGTGAGAAGGATTTAAATCATAGGTGTTTTTGCAGCCAGATCTGTAATTAGTGATTTACTTTTGTTTTTTCTTTCATGTAGTTTTATGAGTATATACTTGGCGTCGGATGCAAACTGGAAATTCGTCAGGATCCTATGTTAATAATCTCCGTCCTTAAGATCTACGTATACAGTGAAGACGAAAATTACAATTGAATAGCTTAATTCTAACTATGGTAATAAAGACCCACTAACTATCAATGATAAGAGAGAAGAAAAGTATACTGTTTTAAGTAAAACTTGGAACGGAACCGTAGTAGTCAGATGGTATGCCAATATGTTTATCTTTGTAAATCATAGTTTAATTTTCTACAGAAAGCAAATTTACTATGAGGAGCAGAGATAATGTGGTAGGATGTTTAACGGTTTAGACTAGAAAGAAGAATAGAAAAAAACAAATTATGGCAAATTGTAGTAGAATTGATATATAGCTTTACTATTATCACTCACTGAAGCATTACAGTGAAATCTCTTGCACTATAATCCCTTAAATAGTTTTCTTGCACATACGCACATATTTGATTTATACAACTCCAGAAAGAAAGGAATTATATTAGTCTTGGATCAGAGCTATACGTTGGAACAACTGAAATATAAGTGGACACAATTGTGTATACCATCAGCACTTCTCCGAGGAAGATAGGTTAGATAGAACATCATTGTCATATGTGAGTTAGGAGAGAATACCGTTCCATCTACTTTTCCTGGTTGTATTAAGTATACCGAAAAGGTGAATAATTGATATACGAATGTTTTCATGTATCATTTCAGTAACGTGGTAAGTTAAACATTTAACTAAAATGTTATCTACCAAAACTTGAGTTTTCTTTTAAAATTATGTACTAATGCTGAAGAGAACGCAAGTATACTGGTATACATTTCTTTGGCTAGAATGTTCATTTTTGAGTTATTGAATATAAAGTAAGTGATCTAATGGCACTTAAGGAAACGTTGGGTAATGTAGGTGAGAGTCTTGTCCCTCTACTGTAATTGTGTGAAGAGTGATATGAATACTCCGTCTAATACAGACAAATTTCATTTTGTGTTCAGCTATACTTAATGTTAATGGACCTTCAAAACGCTATCCTGTAAAATGAAGAAAATGGACAAAGCACGTTTCTCCTGTTGACTTCATATATCTTCATGGAGATAAAGCATTCACGGACATAAAGACGGTGCAGGAGAATCTCATATATAAAAGATATGTATGAATGGTTTTGTTATTACTATAAAGAATTTTACATGATTAAATATTTGATTTCGAACCTAAAAATAATTATTTACTGTTAAAAACCATCATTTGTTTTGTTTTAAATTTAACAGCCAAATGTTTTTTAAATGCTTTAAAATTTTGTTATGATTTCCGGGGATCACAAAGTAAAAAGAAACATTTAAAGAGAAAAATATGAAACAGGATCCGAACCATACTTACGTTCAAATAAGCTCGTGTAAACATTATATTAATATCTTGAAAGTTTCAGCATAAAATCATTTCATAATTGCGGAATAACTTAAGAACTGTGTAATAAATGAATTTTCATTGTTGTCTTTGGACATACAATAAAAAATGAAAAGTGTTTAATGTCGTGACAAAAGTGTTATTTCTTTTTTCATTTAATATTAATGTTAAATTAATAATGTCATTTGTATGTTTATTTATATTGTACATGTTGTGTTATTTTAATTGGATGCTACACTGAGAAAATTAGAAGAAATAACGAATATGTGTTTCAAATGAGTAAGTCTATTGCTTAATTACTTATGAATTAATGTAAAGTGATTAATATAAGACTATTTTATTATCCTTTACTAAATCCTAATAAACATTGAGACGTATTTAAGTAGTTTAATGTCGCATCTCACATATTAATAAATAGCCCAGGAAATAACAAAAAATGATGCCGGGAATAATTAGGGGCAGGTGAATTTTGGCCAGCTGTTACAACGCTACTAGAGGTTCATTTTCCCAAACTCCTCGCCCCTCCCCCTGTGATTCCCTCTCAATCCCCCCCGCTGGAACTACAAATTTACAGACTTTCAGAAATTGTATTCCCCGTAACCGATAGACATAACGAAACGTTTCCCTTTTAGTTATAATTCTTAGATGACAGGCTACAAAACTGTTTTGCGCTATTGCTGGTAGTCTTTCCTTTTCCTTCTGTATGTGCCCTATACATAATAAGCAGTTATGAGCTATCGATGATTATGACAACTTGTCTTTGCTGTGTAATGGCAAGTAAAATAGGTAATGATTTGGTAGTGTATTATGACGGTCCTTTCATGTGATATATCACATACCCAGATAGCATTGCTTTGTGGGTAGTGAAGAAAAAGAGAAAGAAAAAGTAAGCACTTCAATTGTAAGCTATTTTTGTACTCAGCAAGGGAAAATAGAACCTCATGGAATTTACTACGTTATGGTTAGTCATATATCTATTATTTGAATTTTACATTTTAGTTGGAAATTTCAGTTTTTAGTGTAACTTACCTTTGAAGATGTGGTATTTTCGATTGAATGTTGTAGGTTATATTTATTATTTTTTGTCAGAGCGTAGTAATCAGTTATCATTTTAATGAAACTTCATCAGCATCATGTGAAACTTTACGTAGCGGAATTAATGCATTAAGCTTAACAAATTACTTATTTGTTAGAAATACAATAAAAAAAGAATGGTTGATTTTTATTTATTGTGTTCTTGGTGGAAAATTTCCTTAAAGAGAATTATAGATATTATTGAGGTTAGTGTGAAATGAAACGATGCAGTGCATGAAAAAGTGGAAAGAGAAGGTACTATTCGGATTCACAGCGCGTGCATACAAGGCATACTAGAATCAAAGCTGGTTATAAATCAATGTAGACCGATAACCAATCTCATCTTTCAATTTCATCAACTTGTTTAAGGACCTCAGAAACAACGTTCGATTTAAAAAGAAATTGCTTTATTTGTGGAAAAGAATTCACTATTAAAACTATATCAGAGCAAAGGAAGTGTTTTCATATGGTTGTGACTTTAGAAATGAGAGAAATTCTTATCAGGAAATGTGACTTACGAAGTGATGAGTGGGGAGAAAGGGTAAGGGCTAGACTTCGTATTGTCAGTAACCTTGTGGCACCATAAGCACAGCGCCATGGAAAGTGTTCCAAAGAGTTTTAAAGAACTAAATCAATTGGGGAGCTCGTGACTCAAGCAAAATAGAAACAGAGGAATTAATTTTCTAGGTTGTGTGAGTACATATAAAACAGTGACGAATGCCAGCACATTCTGAATGAATTAAAAGATATTATGAAACGTGTATCTGGTCAAGAGGATGGTTGTCATATACATACAAACATCATAAATAACCATTTTTAGAATCGTATAATTATTTCAAATGTTTCGACAAAAAAAAGGATATTCTGCTTGTCGAACGCGGCTCCTAAAATTATATATCATTGATATATTGACAGGGAAACTGACCTGCTACTGAGCGTTTAAGGATAATATTAGATGAAGCCGACATCATACAAGAAAACATACAGAGGATGACTTATGACTGAAGCGTATATTCAGATTTCATTGAAAGCAAGTCTGACTGGTAAAACCTCATTTTAGGTCCTTATGGAGAGTGTAAGGACAAAGAAGAATGCTTCTGAATCACAAAAAGTTAACAGGAAGTAAATTGTGATAAATCGTGCTATAATATCATATGTAAGAACAAGTCTAGTATTAACTCTTAACAAGTTATATGGATCAAAATATCTATTTAATCCATTAAAATCCTTTATAGTTAACACATCGTACCTTGAAACTCATGTTTACACGACCTCTCTCATGAATGCAGTACTATCAACAAATAGTAGTGAAAATTTTCATCAACATGTGTTTGACAACACACATGTAAATACCCTCCCGCTGCATAATTTAGAAACGTTCCATGCTATGGAAGGGATCCAATATGCTACACCTAGTATCAGTATTAACACTCACTTCAAGGTTCGATGAATTCAGAGTGGTTCCGTCAATCTTGAAGATATCCATTGTGTAAGTACCCCCGAAAAAGTGGTGGAGATGGCTTTAATAACGTGCTTGATGATTTCAATGACCTCAAAACCTGTCGGTACTCACAATAAGCAACTGACTATATAAATATTTACAGGTATAATTCGAAGCAGCTTGTTGGATTAAACAAGCAATGTGGATGGAATTGGTTCATGAACAATTTTATTCCTAACCATGAAAACTGAATCGATGTACATAATACCAGTACAATTTATAAATTAGTATCCTAGTACTATTTACACGCAATTGTGCTTGACAGCAGATCAAAGTAAAAAACTCAGCTAGTCACGATCATCACATTTGATCCAACTATGTTGAATTGCATTTTACTGAATTATGGCCTATAGGTCTCTATGGCTCAGACCGGGATAGGGTAGGAGAAAATATGCGCACTGTGAACAATGTGACGTAGTACATCATTTCGTTTCAAATTAACCTCAATAATGTCCGTAATTCTCTGTTCACGATTACAGTTTATCTTTCAAGATATATCCCACTAAGAGCACAAAATAAATAAAAAACAACCATTTTTCTTTCATTGTATTCTTTTAATAAATAAGTAATTTGCTAAGTTCAATGCTTTTATTCCGCTACGTAAATTTTCACAAGATCGTTACAGTTTCTTTACAACGATAATCGATTACTATTCTTTCTTAGAAAATAATAAATATAACCTACAACATTAAAATGAAAATAACACATCATCACAGGTAAGTTATAATACAAATTACAATTACCAACTAAATTCAATTTCCAACTAATAGAAATATGACTAAACCTATCTTAAAAATTCTCTGAGGTTTTATTTTACTTCTTCCTAAGCAAAGAAATAGCTTAAAATTCACAGTACCTTGTTTATCGCACTACACATATCGCAATTTTGATCTGACTCAAAAGTTAATCAAGCTTAATTTGACAAGTGGAATGACTTGATGCAAGTTTAGCAATTTAAGCCAAAAGTTTTAAACAATGTTGCATCAAGCACTTTAGTTTACGTACAAGAAGCAAGGTTCAGGAATATCCTTGCCAAGACTATATATAAAGCAAATAAATTGTGTTTCTTACAAAAATAAAAACGTTGTTCTGGATAGGAATCGAACCGAGGACCACTGACTCACCAATCCGATGCTCTAGTCACTAGACAACGGAAAAACGCACCAGAGTTCGCCTTCGAAGTGCTTTTTATACTCAGTCTATCAGTTCGCAAGACATGTGTAGTAAAAGGGTGAGAGTTGGCGAGATAAGACAACGTCGAAATAGGTTTGGCACGTGATGGAACTTCAGTGCACTGAGACAACATTGGAAGGGTAACAAAGAATAA
This sequence comes from Lepisma saccharinum, assembly GCA_022664845.1. Classification (NCBI taxonomy): domain Eukaryota; kingdom Metazoa; phylum Arthropoda; class Insecta; order Zygentoma; family Lepismatidae; genus Lepisma; species Lepisma saccharinum. The sequence goes on from JAGDQP010054782.1 coordinate 6,190, forward strand.
ATAAATTTAAAGATTGACAAGACTCCTCGCATAGTTACTGGTTCCAACAAGCTTGAATTAGATTCGTTATAACAACCAAGCCATTACGTTTGTCCAATATGTATTTTCATGCTTGTTTATTAAGTTCAAGACTATATCAAGTTTAACAAGCTCGAAGCAAGTGACTGGCAACCTTGGCAAGCGACTGGCATGCTATCTGAGTACTAATTTATCAGATGAAAAGACCGTCAAAATACACTACTAATTCATCAGCTAATTTACTTGGTACTACACAGGAAATACATATTGTCATAATCGTCGACAGCTCACAACTGCCTAATGTGAACAGGACACACACAGAAGGTAGAGCATTCTTCGCGCGCTGTTGCGCGTCATTGCTACCTCAATAGCTAACAGTAATTGTTCAACGATATTGATATATACATAGTTTTAAAGCCTATGAAACAGGCAACAACTTTTGAAGAGGTTTTTGATATTGAGAATTTTAAACAAGCTACACCATGAAAAGTGTAAATATTGAAAGAATAATATCGTTATTTTGCGCTTTTGGATCCAAATTATAGTAAAACTGCTAGCATTAGCGCAACATGTATGATAAACAGTTTTGTAGCCTGTCATCTAAGAATTATAACAAAAAAGAATCATGTCGTTATGATGTCTATCGGTTATGGACATATAATAAAATTTCTGACGTAACAACTTGCCAAAATTATTCCCGATATTTGTCCTTTTACCCTTTATTTCCTGGCTAAAACGATTGCCGAATGTAATTCATTTGGCATGAACCATTTAATAAATTAGCCTGATTCGCCTTGAGATCCAGAAACACAAGTTTCAGGTAAGTGTAAACTGCAAGCAAATATGAGCTTGTTAATGAACATTTGCAGAGATATTTGTAAACACGTGGGAGGGGAGCAGAAACTTTTTGTACAAATCCAAATGATCAAATCTGATTAAGAAAATGAAACTTGTATTCATTCGCTCCCTAACTTTGTGAAGCAAGTGCAGAAGATACTCGTAAGGCAGAGAAGCAAAAATTGTTGTATTGACGTTTAATTTACTAAACCATTGAGGCAGTCAAAGATATTATATAAAATAATAATTATTATTATTCAAACCATCCCCATAATTGTTAGGCTCAGGATCTTTAATTTGAATAGCATTTGTATTAGCATGTGTTGATGCTGAAAATTTGTTTCGCGAGGTTAGTACAGTAAAAGGTTCACTATCTATTCGCGTTTTAAAGCCGTACTCATTAAACCTCTATATTTGGCCATCATGCTTCACTCTTCTTAGTTAGTGTGAGCACCGCAGTTCAAATATAGGGTGGCAGTAAAAGAAAGTTAGTCAAACATCTCTTCTTCGACCTAACTAGCTCTTTTGGTGTCCAGTTAACCTTATAAACTTAAATAAAATAGAAATCAGACAAATTTAATGGTAATGAAAATGAAACGTACGTATAGAAACTAAGGTTTAAGTTCATCTCTGAAAATGTTCTATTTTGGGGCAGAAGCCTCCAGAAATTGTAAAAGGAATCAAAATCATTTTGCTCTAGGATGGATTAAGAGCGGTGGTCACCTTCCTAATCTATTAAACTTTTTGTAAGAAATACCAGAGAATGCTTACATGTAATTTTTAAGAAAGCTGAATCCAACCTTTTATCTTCCTTGTCCAAAAGTGAGTAAATTTAATGACAATCAATTAAACGATGATTCAGAATATTGAACAAAGTTAATAGAAGTTAAAATTATGACTTAAAATAAGAACCTTCATTCAATGGTTGAATTCAACGCATTGAGCTGATCTGTGAGCAATAGTTTATAGAATTAACAGATCATCAGATTCAGTTTTTGCAATTTTGTCCTATTATCTGATTCTAATATCTTGGTTGTCAATGACGTCACTTCTCAAAACCTATAGCTAGTTCTATAATCATTTGCTCACATAGCAGCTCACTGCGTTGAATGTACTCAGTTGTTATTACTCACGGTTTATAAAACAAACTAATTGTTTGAATCAAACGTGACATGATTGAAGTAACCAAGGATGTTCGAATTAGATAATACGGTATGTAAAATTTAAAAAATTAATTCTAACGTAACAATGTCTCTCCATCATGTTGGTGTGCCTAGTCAGAATTTATAAGAGTTTATTAACATATAATTTAAATATAATTGTACTAATTTGGTTCAACATAGATAATTTAAATATTCGTAAAACAGCAACACTTTGGTTTAACATCCTTGCCTTCAATGATGCCACATGTCTGGCAACCTTAATTTCAAACTTACTGCAAACATATAAAAGGTTGGGAATCCATGTATTTCATATATTGTTTACATTAATGATACTCGATTGATGTGTTGGAATATAATTTATTACTAGATTGAAGCAATGCAAAAATGTGCACATTTGAATTACATTGACCTGCATATAACTAATCATTATCAGGGAAGTAATATTAATTTAGTAGCTAATATGAGTTAGGGTGAACTGTTGTAAAACTCATTTTCAAACTCTTGCAATCTTTTTTAAAAAAACTGAATAATATTTCATTATGTAACTTTGATTCATTAATGAATAGTGAATTTGCTTACTACATCGTGTTTAGTACTCCAAAAATTCACAGTACAGATATGAGTCTGATAGTATAAAAGTGTTCATGATATCAAATCTTCAGTGATTTAATACATTTATAAATGCCTCCGTAAAATTAAAACTCTTCAGAAAACGATGGATGAGATTTTATCCAAGCTTTAGTATTATTATTTCAAAACACGCTCACTTCCAGAAAAAAATTAAACAAGTTCTTGAGCATTTTTTTTAAAATAAAGAGTTTAAGTTCAGAATAAAATCTTCTACGTATCTTGAAAGTAGAGGAGAAGGCAAAATGGATTCAGTGATTTAGGAAAATTCACCAAATTTTTGGAGTAATTTATACATTTTTTTTGAAATGACAAATAATGCACAAATAACATGTGGTTTATTGTCATCAGTGAAAAGAGAGATAATATTAACTTGAAATATGCTGCAGAAAAATCTGAAAGGTTAAAATGTGGAGAGTAAGGACGAAGGGTTGAATCACAAATTTGACATAAGACAAGATCAGTAATATGGGTATGATAATGATAATGAAGTATGTAATAAGCACTGTTTCTTTCTGCGGTACAGTTACTGCAGTGAACATATTCCATGACGGATAGTGAAATAAAGTCCATCAATGGTTCTCTCTATAGTGCATAGCACTTAGCATATCATTTTCAGACATTATTAGATTAGAATCACTAATATACTTATAATATAGGCTTTGATCAATAAAAATTTAATAAGCTTCAATCAATAAATAAAGATAAAGAGGTAGATGAGAAGTGTTTGTAAAACGAATCCTAGGAATGGTGTTTGTGATAGAATATTATGTTACTGATAAGTGGAAGATAATGTTTAAATAATTTTACAGAAAGTGAGATTCAAGATTTAAAATATATGGTAGAAGCGTTATAGAGTAATATAATTAAATGTCCAGGTCTCATTTTCTGAATTTTGAATTCACATTGTAACCTTTAAGGATACTTCGGCACATTGTGATCAAGTTCGATGTATAATAGAATAATTTTGTTGTAAAAGACGTGAAAAGAACTGTGGTACATGATTCAGAATAATGAAACAATTATTATTTCTAAGTTGAGTAATGTAAATAATATTGTTCATACGAAGAAGAAAGTCAAATAATAAGTGTTAATTCACATTTTGAATTTTACTAGGAATGGATTTGTTATACGGATCGACAGGTATTCAGATATGTTGAGTCTCAGGATGGAAATTATAGTTGAACGTCTGTTAATTCGATTTCTTATAAATTACAAAGGGAGGGATCCTAAAACCAGCGGTTACTTTTAAGTTACAACTTACTAGTTCTTTCGAATTGTCATTAACGTCGTAAATGATCTGGTGAGCTTCTAAGAACTGTATCTATAGGTCGAATCACTGCGTTCAATTGATCCCGGTAGGAACCAGCAACAACGGGCACAGGAACTAATGCTCTAACCTCTCGGCTACCATGACGTCTCTATTACTTCTTTTGGCAGAAATATAAAGATGTTATCCCTTGTTGGGATTATATTCGCAATTAACAACCTGGGATGAAATCCTCAGGAACCAGGGAAATCCCCGGCATAGTGCCCGGCAAATAGAATACTGGTTAATAAGCGTTGCAGTAATTAGGCTTTCACATAGGCAAGAAAACAACATCCGCTTTTGTAAAAAAAAATGCACAAGTACAGATACTTTGTAGAAGTGATGACGTTCCCTTTGTTAATAAATAAAATATTTTTCAACAGTATCAACACAGTACATGTAATTACATACTATAAGTCAATGATCTATCTTCGGTTTTCGACTTTTTGTTATTTACAAACGAAGATTAATAAAGAAGCTTGACGGTAAAATAGCTAAGGACATCAATCACAAGTGATTTTATTTTGTATAAGTTGCAGATAATTTAACATCAATATAATGAAATGGTACTGTGTGATATTTTCTTTCAATCAATTCGAGTTACCATAGATCGAATTTCAAAAACATTAGCTTGGCGGTTAACAGGTACAATTTGAATAGGAATTAGTCTGCACAGGACTGCTAGGACAGTTATTTCTTGTTTCAGGTACGGAGACCTTGAACTGGACTAACACCACAAGATATGTGACAACGGTGCTGAACACCTGAAACGAGAAAGAAACTATAATTAGCTTACTATTATGGAGGTGAAAAAATGGTATCATGTATTAGTAACATATATTGCAATTCTATACGTAAGTCATACCATAACATCAACGAATTACACAGTCAGTTTATTTCTTCGTATTTGCAAACCTTGGGAAGGGAACTTTTGTTCTTTTCAGGAGTAAGAGAAAAGTTTCCTTACATTATTACAAATTATTTAGAGGTATTTTTTTTCATGTTATATAGTGATAACTTCCTCACACTCTGAAGGAGTCACTGGGTTATTAAGGAGAAACTTTAATATTAATATGCAAGTGAAGTGCTTGTCTCTGAGGTATGATCTTGGACTGAAAATAATATTAAGGCTGCTAAAACGTAATTGCCATGAGTTAAAAACTGACATCCTTAGTTACAAATAGCGACTGAAGTTTCTTTGAAATAATGTCGAGACATGAATACTTTCGGACTAATTGATAGAAAGGTTGCGTTAATGTTGTCAAAAGGGATGTATTATCTCGTAAAATCAACGTATGGTGTAAATGACGTAGGACATAAAATCATTACGTGGTATTATTATCAACTTGTAACTTAAATGTTTTACTGCCATCATAATTCACAAGAAAGTAGATAGGAAGAAAAAAGTTTGTGGAAATGCAAGATCTGTTTTTTTGGAAGATAATTTTAATTTTGTGTTAATGTTTAAGTATGTTCCTAACTTACTACTAACTGTGAATTAACATTATAGTAATTGAAATGACTGCTGAGGTAATGGATATACATGAAGAAATAACGAAGATGAATATTTCCTTAATTGGCATTTGGAATCATTAGAAAGTGGTCGATGAAATATTTTTGTATATCGTAAAGTTATAAAACTGCTAGCACTGATCTAATATAGGGGACATGCACAACATCTAGAATGTTAATTTTAAATTTGCATCAAATTTTTCTTTGATGTTGACTTATTGTGTATCTTGTGTGACTTAGAAGGACTGTCATTCAGCTGTTTTCTATTAATACAAATATAATATTAAATCTTTATTATTAAAACAAGAAGTATATTTATGCGAAATAACAGTACACCTCGCATCTGCAAGTACTATTTCTCGAAGCTAAATAACAAATATTCACTCCAATTTGAAACAAACAAAAAAAAGAAGGTGCTATACTTTCAGTTCTGCAATTACGTATTGAAATATTTCATACATAATAATTCACATTATAAGTGCAAAGAATATATTTTTAGAGCCCTTCCTGAAAGTTATATTATTAAGGTATGAATCAGATGAAACAAAGAACTCCTATAGTTCCTATATAAGTGGTAAAACTGTGTTAAACTCTAGGAACTAACCATTTCGCAATCTGAAGGCAATGAATGAAGGATATAACATGGGTTCTATAACTTGCTTAAGAACCGGTTTATCGAATGTTAAGAAACGGTTATACAAGACGGTGCAAACCATTTGAATAGCACCACTGCCCACTCCAAATAGTTACTTAGGGAAGCCAAACCACATCAAGTAAATTTACGTCAAAAGTAAAATCCGTTTTTGAAAATCACTGAGATAGGAATCTTTCCTGTAATAATGTTATCGTATTGTATTGTGTTATTTTCTTTCAGTCACCGTGGATTATAGACTTAATGAAAGAAAATGCAGATTGTATAAGTGACATTGAGCAAATGTTGCAGAGTTACTGAACTTCTGGTGTCAATGACTGAGAACAGCATTTACTTGCAACAAATTAATCTGTGCATACCCGTAGCTTCCGTTCAACTCTGTAAATTGTCTCTTCACATTGTATATACAGAAGCGTTTTTAACCCTTTACTTTTTTTCTTCATTTTTAGATGTAGGGCTAACATACATTTTTGGATTAGTTGCAAAGGAATCAAAATCATGCTGACTATTCATGTTAGCTCCTTTAAAACTCAAAGCGAAAGACAATGGTTCGGTTTATACAAGAATGTCACTTATACATATGATACATCAGTATTACCAGAATATACATATATCAGAGCAGGGCGATGAGGACCGGTGAATTTAAGAACTCTAGTGCTATATTAATTACTTCATACCCGCCAACCAATCCAGCGTAGTATGACGCAATCCCTCGTGTACAACTGTTGTAGTGTGTTATGTCGTCCCCGGAAAAATAAATTGGTTTCTTTTTGAGAGAAGAAACAAAATCCCGTTATTGAGAAAAGCACTATCAAATTGTGTTTCTTCGTTATTAAAATAATTGCAATGTACAGAGAGTTGAATGAAAAACTACACATTGTAGTAATGATAAGCAGCTCCCAGTGCACTTAGGAAGCAAATGGAGTAATGAGATAATACGAATAGTATAAACAAGTTCGATGGGG
>JAGDQP010054783.1:0-13272 GCA_022664845.1 Lepisma saccharinum
AATAAGACGCAAGTAAATTCCAATTCACCAGGCAAGATTAATCGAAAACCGGCGTCAAGTTGAACCAGCTTAATTGTATTGGGCCAGTCTATCCGTCTCCCGTATCTAAATCCATGCAACTATACAAGTCCGGATTTCTTTTTCTTAAGGAAATTATATTACAATGGATGTACATTTATACTATATCAGCAATGTTTTATAATTCTGAACGGTTTTGCGAGAGTCGAAGAAATAAACTTCAAATCGCTCTCCTGTAAAGATGAGGGAAGTTGACATAGAATAAAACAATTCTCACGCGACGATATCTCTTTCCAGAGAGTACGAATAGTTTAAACATTTTATTGCTAGACAGAGTACTATACTTCCATGAACCACGACATTTCCACAGAAACCTTAGGGCTGATTTACATCCACGCTTGCGTTGCGTGCTTTGCTTGCGATTAGAGTGAGTAGCCAATTGAAGCAAGTGTGTTATTGCGTAATACGCAGAACACTCAATAAAACGCGCGTTTCAATTGGATACTCACCCAAATCACAAGCAACGCAAGCTTTCATGAAATCTAGCCCTTACTCAGTTGTGCAAATATGACAATCACCATTTAACAGCAACAACAACAGGAAATGCATGCTATTTCGACTTATTTCATTTCGATAGTAACAAAACACAGTCAGCCATGGTGCGCACCTTGTACTGTACACTTCAGTTGGTTTGGCACGCAATCAATGTTGATCATGATAGGCTCGCGTTAGCACTACTCAACCTGACTCACCAGGAATCTATTTGACTGCGAGGTCGCGGGTACAATGTAGTGTCGTTTGAAAGCTTTAGCACTAAGAATATTTACAAGAAAATATTATATGCTGATGGCATAACTTGTGTAAAAGATAACGATGGAAAGTAAACTTACGGGCGGTGCAGAAAGCAACCCTCATCTGTGCAGGAAAACTTTCTACCAAAACCACTTGCTATAGTCACAAAATGGTCCTAATCAAAGTCACAAAGTCTTCAAAATAAATTTACAAAGTGCAGCATGAGCAACGAATAAAAAATGAATCTTGATATTGATAACAAAAATCCACTGAATTTAAATCAAAAGCGAATTGCTTAGGTGCGCCAAATCGTTCTGGACGAATGCATACGTACCACTCGCATAGAATATATACATCGTATTGGTATATCGTGGTGATGAATTTGAATTATTTTTTTAAAGCCTTCAGGCAACTTTGTGTCAGGCCGGATGGATAATGATGGATAATTGGTGGAATAAAGAAAGTGGGAGGAAACGAGAAATCCCCGAGTAAACCCACCTACGCGCTGTTTGTGCATCATAAAGCCCACATGGGAGAAGCAGAAATCGAACCGACGACTCCTAGCACCAGAGGTGAGTGCTCTACCATTGAGCCACCACGGCCCCCGTGGTGATGAGAACTAATGAAAAGTGATAGTAAGCAATCGAATACGTGCCAGTCTGTCCTGCAGTTTATTCTGAACCTGGATGCATCCTTTTTTATATAACTACAGATATAACTATATGGAGGCCATACAGTTTGTAGGCACGGGGAAAACATACATCAAAGGCTCAATTTATGAAGTGGTTCCTGGTGGTATGAATGTAAATATATTTTTCAACTAGGCTTACTTGCTCTGAGATGTTCTGATTTATGTACACAATCCTTGTGACACACTTAAGATAAAATTCAGTTAAAACTGACATTATAGAGTACCCCATTTAAGTGTTAATACACTAAAGTGCGAAAAGTCATGAGTTAGTTGGAGGGAACTAGTTGACGGCGCGGTAACATCGTGGCAAACCGGTCGAACGACGCAAAGCAGTTGCAACTTCTGTGAATGTAGTAAAGCGTCGTGTACCGTGGTGATGGCATCCTGATGCGAATTATCGGCGTTTGAGCATGGGATGGTAGTTGATGCTATACGAATGGGGCATGCGATTTCGGAAGTTTTCAAGGACATTGAACTTTACTCGCTCCAAAGTGTCAAGGGTGGACTATGAGTACTGCATTTGAAGGATTACGACCCATAAGGGACGCAACGCAGTTGCCGCCCACGGGTGCTGAATGACCGCGACCGGCGACGTCTTGGCAGATTGTTCCGGACAAACAGACAAACAAAAGTGCTTGATGTGACAGCAGGAATTAATGCTAGACGTCCCAGGAACGTGTCTCAAAGGTCTCCATGGGGTACTGCAGCCGAAGACCGACATGTGTGTCGCTACTATTCGCTGCCTATGGGCGACGGCGACTCACATATGCTCAGGAACACGTAGATTGGGCATTAGAGGGCTGGCAGTGTGTAGCGTGGTAAGATGAGTCACATTTCCAACTGATACGTTAGATGATAGGGTTCGGGTGTGGTGCAGACCCCATGAGGATATAGACTCAAGTTATCAACTATGCACTGTGCAAGCTGACGGTGACTCCGTCATGGAGTGGGGTGTGTTTACCTACATGGTTTGTGTCCTCTGCTTCACTTGAACCGGACACTGAGCGCTATGTTCAGCTGCTTGGTGAACAACTCCAGCACTTTATGGACTTCGTGTACCCTGTCAACAATGGGATTTTTCAGAATGAGAAAGCATCATGTTGCGCGACTGGTTTGAGAAACATTCTGGCAAGTTGAAACGCATAATTTGACCCCCTGAAACATATCATCGTGCTTGTGCCCAGGATCCTCCACCTGCAACAACCACCGAACTGTGAACGGCAATTGAGAATGCATGGTTGCACATTCCTCCATCATACTACCAGCGACTTGTCGCGTCCCTGCCACATCGAGTTGATGCACTACGCCGTGCTCGAGGGGCTCCCACATGTTATTAAGTAGGTACACCTTGGCACTTCAGTGTATAATTAGCTCTCACCCTGTATGCTACGCGTGTAAATTTGCTTCACGAATAAAATTGTGATTACCATATATGACTACTACAGTATATAACTTAGAAATGTTTTCACTTTGTTCTTTTGTAGCCTACTTATTGTGTTTAGCATTTATGTCAATATTTATTGTTAAATAGTTTATCTAGAAGATTTTCATATGTGTACTGTAATTGGTCATTACGACTGACATGTTCAATAAACATCAATGCAGTTGAGCTATAAAACAAACAGATAAATCGAAGTTCTTCTAAAGCAATAGACTTCTTACTCCATCTTAAAAAGAAAGACTTAGTAGCCTCATCTTACAGAACTCAATTGTTTAATTATCGTTGGTTAACGAACAAATTTCTTCACGTAATCAAGACTAATTTTATAGACTGTATATACATATATGTACTGTTGATTCCTCAATATACATTTGGATTTCTAGGTCTATGCAAAAAGCAAAGGAGAAATAATTGGATCTATAATTAAAAAGTATGCTGGACTTAGGAAACTACTTATTTCTGACTCTCAAAATTTTATAATTCTGTTTCCATTCCATTTGGATTCTAAAATGAAAGCCGCTTTGTTGGGAGCATGTTTGATGATAGTAAGTACAACTTATACATCTTTGCGAGTATTTTAACAAAAGGAAAGAGAGCGTTACAATGACGATGCCATTGTTTAAAATTTAAGCTCTATTACTGAAAATTTTGATGCATATAAATTGTATGTTAGGTAGCATAGAAATAATATTTATTGCAATTACTCTGAAAATATTACTATATTACCCTGCTTTGAATTAGCTTGTTGGCTGTAGTTTTATCATTGAGTCTAAGGTGACCACTAGCACGCCTGCCCTCGCTATCGCCCCTTTGCACTGAAAATCCTAATAGAAACTGTAAAGTATTGATGGTATTTTGAGTGCAAAATCACTAAATCTAATATATCCTGGAGTAGTAAGTTATCAGAGAGGTCAGCCATCTCTCCCCACGTTTTCTCTCGATCGTAATGCAAAGAAATTTTGCTTGCACTTGAGCAGGCGTATTCAAAGGAGTAGAAAAATACCTTTCTCTGCTATGGGCAGTGTTCAATTTGTAGTTGCGTTGACTGGGATTTTCCTTTCTCTGAAACATCTGCTCTGACTCTGATTTCCGAAATAACTTCACAACCTCGGAAATGCAGAGACATAGCAATCCATCTCTGAAAATTTCCTCGCTCGCTGTGGAAACTCAAAATCGAACACTACTTACGGAAACGTACTGTGTGATGTTCAAGCCATTTCGTACGAGAAACGTTTCAGAACGATAGTCCCAAACAGATTTTAAATCTTAAAGATTGAGTTCTAGTACAAATATCTTACAACCTCCTTAATTATTTCCAATATTTTACATATTTGCGTGTAATACATACTGTTCCTTATTGCGTCCTTTTACACAAGAGAAGAATTTCCCCCAAGTACTTTGCATAATGTGGGCCTGTTAAATATGAGGAGTCAAGCGACGTCTTTCGGACATCCAAAGTAGACTCGATGGATACCTTCAGGGACGTCCCTATGAGGTGGGATGGATAAGTACGAACTTTTCAGTAACATGACGGCATGAGACAAAGATGCCTAAAGATCATAAGTTAATAAACAAAATTCCGTGTTAAGGGATTAATAAAAATAAAATAAAAATGAAAAACACACCTCCAAGCGGAACGCGAACAGCGATCTTTTCGTTAGAAACCAAGCGTCTTACCGACCCGGCTAAGCTGCCACCGATAAAACCAAAACAAATTCTCTCTATAGAGAGTCAGAAACAGCGTTGTACCAACTCTGAAGATATAAACTAAGTTACTCCGACTACTTATAGGTCCTACCCAAGGTTTTTATTTAAAAAATGTTAACATGCATTTCATAGCAAATCAATATATATCATACAAAAGATTGACTCATTTCTTTATGGTTATACACACACATAATTCCCATTTGAAGCTACATCGGATCAAGTGACATCCCTAGCTTGGTGGGCACGCCTACCTAATTCCCATATTGGGTCCACATCGGATCAAGTGGTCCTCATCCCATGTCCTTGTGCTACTTGAGATATGTTATTCTTCATTTTCTGAATGCGTCCCAATTACTTTGATATGTAATAATGAACAAAGAATAACTCTGTAGTTTGGGATGTCCAGTTTCGGACGTGTTTTTGGCGTCTATTTGATGTACATATTTGGATATCTCTAGGACATACAGATTCGGACGTGTTTTCGACGTCCATTGCATGTCCCTACTTGGATCTCATTGGGATATCCAGTTCTGAATGTTTACTGAATGTCCTTTGGATGTCCATTGTTGGATTTGGACATAAATTGGATATCCCTTTACCATTATTGTACGTCGCATGGACGTCCGATGCTGTGTGTGTTAAACATCATATTCATTTTAAGTACCAAAGGATAAAACGATAAATGCGAACTAAAAAAGGTGAAATATAGAGCTAAAATAGATTACCTTACTGCCAAGGCAATACCGTTAGAGAAATTAGTATTTTCATAAAAATACACAAGTCATTATTGTTAGTACGTTACCAGACATGTATTTGCTAGATCACTCACAATTTCACAATAGTAAATTCATATTTAGACGTAAAAATATAAGCATAAAAGTGCACTTTTTGAGACATAATGCATTGAAGTCAGCCACTTTAACGTAAAGTAGAATGCAGTTTCTTGAATTAAATATTATTCTTTGAAGTAAATATCATTCTTAACCCTTTCCAATCAGAATTAAGATATCACTATAGTACATGCACAGCTCTAGTTTTAATCACAGGTGACAGTCATTCTGCTATGGACAATCGTCATTCCCCTTCTGCTCTTACTTCACTTGACTGAAACATTCCAAACAATAAACCTTGAAATTCTGATTACTAAACTCTCTCAATTTATAACTTCTCGCCGTTAGCCCTATCATGGTTTACGTCTTACTTGTAAAATAGAAAGCGAAGCATTATACGAGCAACACACATTCAAACTGAAAACCTATTCTAAGCGGAGTCCATAGGGTGGTATTTTAGGACCGCTTCTTTTCTATCTATATAAAATGATCTGCATAAAATATTTTAGTCTGCAAGCCCTTAAATATTTTAGTTTAACCAATATGGTTAATGCCATATCTCATCTAACCCATCCAGCATAGTTAATTCACTCTAGTGCCAATATACCAATATTAAAACATTTCCACACGGAAACGTGAAAATAGATTACAAGTTTACTCAATTAAATCAAAATTTATTATAATCGGAGCTCGCAAGATGCTATCCTCCATAAACACCGAATACATTACTGGCCTCGATGTACTGGGTGTTGAAGCTCCTCTAAGCGAAAGTATATAGCCCTCGTGGTGCAGCTGGTAATGTTGCAGACTTCGGATCAGCAATAGGAAGGTATGCGGAATCGAACAGTGTTACCAACTATCATCACTGAGGTTACCTGTGACGGTTGTCCGCAAGCCCTCACATGCTTCAGGTACTATTAAAATGGAGTCCGCATATTTTTATATAGAAATTGTATGATAATGCGCCTCTCAGTGCGTGCGCGCATGAAGATCCGCCCGCAGGTAACGTTGACATATGAACGCACGGACATGAGTATTCCGCCAGGTAGATTTGGTAACGCTGCGCGGATATAACAACAGAGAACGCAGTTGTGGACCGGTGAATGGATCTCACACACATAGCGTAAGTAATATTTCTCTAGTTTCGAGTGTGTAATTCCAAAAACTTGGATATGCTGGTGAGTGTCCATGTCTCAGAGTGGAGCTGGATATATAAATAGTGAAGAAACTTGGAAGAGGAATAATGAAAAGGGGATGAGTACTGCAAGTCTTATATTCGCTCATACAGATTGGATGCGGCCCTGAAGGTAATAACTTTCGTTTCTCCTATTTTAGCATTGCAGAAGAAAACTAGAGAATACATTTTCAGTTACTGTTTTTTATGAGAAAGAAATGAGATGTTTTATATTGTGCATAGAACTGACATTCTGAATATTTTTTATGTGAATGCGTAGTTCTTGCATGCTTACTCGCAAGTACGTGAATATATCTCCAACCAGAAAAGTTTGTTAGCTAGATATAACGTGGACATAACTAAGTAATTAAATACTTAAAATAAAATAAAGGATCCTTTACATACACTGATACAAGGGTAATAGTAGTAGTGTATTTGTACATTATCATATGCTATTCAGTTGCATTGAATTTATAAAAGAATTTGTGAGAACATATAACTCAGAAATTAGTTACAGTGAGTTGAACGACTTTAATGTAAATTAGTTAAAATTTATCTCAATTGATAGAAACAAAAAACCCAAATGGAAGGTTGTTAAAAAATCTATCTCAGCAATAGAAAGTAGGTCGATGCATACGTTATTTAAGGCTTATATATATTTGAGTATCGTATCTTTTAAAAATACCCAGTAATGTGCTTTATTTTTTGAATTAATTATTTAGAATTCTCATATACGTGGATAGACAGTTGTTTGGTGAGAGTACTAGGTATTTTGGACGACGTACGGAAAGTAAGAATTTTCGTAATAGTGCATCCGTTTACAAATAAATATGAATTGAATGTTGATAAAATATATAGTTACAAAAATATGTTGAATATTGCATAGTCATACTGTTAGAACCCATACATTACGGGTATATATAGAAAATACTGCGAGCTATATGTAGTTCAAAGAAAAAAAGTAAGAATAGTTGCGAGATTAATTCAATTTTGTAACGTTGAGCTCAACGCGGTAGGGTACCCCGGTAGTTAACTATATAGTTTTGAGATTCCAAAGCGTGAATTGAAGTACGCAGACATAAGATATTTACTCATTTATGCTATTGTTCGAATATGTTATAAGAAATTTACCATGTTTTGAATAATAAAATTCATGGAAAACTTGTATGTTTACATTAGTTCGTTGTAATCATTCAAATAACCTTTTTCTGGTTTTTATTAACGAGAAACAACATAGAAATACCACGAAAACGTTTTAAATAGTTGTTATATCAGTGGTATTTGCAATTATTCGTTTAAAAGGTTCAATTTTTCCAAAGATTAATAAAGTCTCTGAAAAGTGTTTATATTTACGAAGACACACTATAGAACCATTTTTAGAAGTTGTTTTACAAGTAATGATCAAAAGTGAATTTTAAAAGAATTTTTGCCAGAGCAAGTAGCAGTGTACCACGATTTGTACATTATTTAGGAGCATGGCATCCAGATCTCCGAATGCGATTTTCTGCTCAAATACGTTGTTTTTTTAGTACATTTTCAAGTGTTTTGGCTCACGCAAAGTGGTGTGTGACTTTTCCCCGCCATTGCTACATATTCACTGATATCGCGAATATGGTACATTATTTAAGTTTTCCGAGGTACCAGGGGACTCATTATCGGTTCAACCGTTCCACGACCATCTGATCTCGTACATACACATCAAGTCATCAAACGAGAGCGGTACAGAGTTCCAAATACGGGTATTGGAATTGCCATCGTTCTGGCCCGTGAACTTGCGATCCTTTCTATCTCACGGCGCCCCGGAAAAGGGGAAGTGAGACTGTAGAACGTCCGACCGTCAGCCCGTCGTCATATACCCATATTTTCCCTCTGTTTCACCAAACGAATGCTGAAATCGAATCAAGCTTAAGTAAGACCTTGACCGATATTTCAGATATTCTCTACTGAACTCATGGAAGCCTGAGCAAAGATTCCAATAGGCTATAAATAAATTCAAATTATAAGGGAAAGTATAAATGACCTTGATTTGTTTCAATAAACACTCAACCTGGATAGAACACGTTAGAAACAATTTTAGGAAAGCATATAGCGCATTAAACTCAGTAGATTATTACGGACATTGATCCAACTAAAGACATAGCAAAACGTTTACAGTGCTTATTAATGCCTATGTCCACTTTGTCTTCAAAATCTTCGACCATCTATTACACTATTAGACTGGTTTGGTTGTATGCGATGCAATTTACATTAAAAGAAGTAATCCAGGTTCAAGTTTCTCACTGACACTTCTGTAAACACCTGCTTTAAAGAGAACGTGGTACTCTCAGTGCAAAGATAAAAGCAAATTACTACTCAAGTTCCTTTATTGTGTTTAGTACTAGAGCTTGGAACCAAATCCCAGAATACTTAAAAGACACGTTACTTATCATCATTCAGTCGTAAGTAAAAATAATTTTTCTCCTAGCATATGAGCCACAATCCTGTTTGGCGTATTCCACAAGAGCCACAATCCACAGTATTCATTCCAACACGACACACTGATATCATAATTCTTTTAATAGTTTTCTCTCTTGATAGTAAGCAAATGTAGGTAGTAGTTCTTTCTTTTTGTATTCTTTTAGTTTCATTATTACATTGTCATATTTTATTGTTATTTTCTTTTATTTCCACTATGAAAATGTATGATGTCTTACTATTCAATTATTTGTTATATAAATTTATTGTAGAAGTCGAGCGGATGTAAAGTTTATGCATTAACGCCGTTAGTTGGGGGAAGAAGAAATAAAATGAAATATAAAACTACGCATGTGTTTAAAGCGTAACTCGTGAATAACTAATTTTATACGTCACATTTGCTGGAGAGGGTTAGCGCATGCCCTTTATTAAATATTTATATTCCGACCCCTTTGTTAAATATTTATATTTATTTTGAGTCCTTAGTTAAGTTAATTGGAGCATACTTCTGAGTCGTCACTAGCGCACGAAATTCGTTTCTGAATAGCATCTCACCTGGTCGCAACTCATCAGACGTTAACCACTTGGTACATTGATAATTTCACTAAAGCCATGTTTTTTGAATACAGGTGCATCTATTTTGAGTGTGTACACAGTACTATATTTTGAAATTTGGTGAGCGTGTTTTTAAATGGGCACATGTCCTATGTAATTGTGCGAATGATCTGATATTGTAAGAAGTGGTAGTGACTAGTTATAATAGTAGATCACTCACACATTTATGGAGCTCGGCCCTCTCTGAGAAATACACTCTTTACGCCTACCGTACAATTTGCGTCATTGGACATGTGGTTTTTGAAAATAAGCCCCTCCATGGGACGCATTCAACGGACTATGGTAGCACTAATCGCTGAGAGAGCACATGAATCTTATTGGTTTGCCTATAGTTAACAACCAATACGATTAAAATGCTCTCTCAACGCTTAGTCTGGTGAATACGCCCGTTGTTATAACTAATTGGGCAGCGGGGGAATCTAGTGGTCTAAGTCAAGTCTGGCTAATAACTTGGAGCTATCAAATCAATGTTAATTTGTTTGGGATTCAATACGCATAATTCGGCACTTTTCGTATCTGGTAAGCTAAACATTATAACAATTGGGTATGTTATTTCGGGTTAACATTATCTATCTTTGGAAAATTATGTTATTTTAAAACTGCTTATGTCTGTAAAGCACGACCAAACTGACTTATGTTGGGTTTCACCAATCTTCTTCGTCAGACTAACGGGTCGTTAAGTAACTTGAAGCAATTTAAAATACATGCATGACGTTCGTTAGCTAACGATTGGTTAAATTCTTAACGAAGGTTGGTTAAACCCGCCAGTAGAGTACTATGATTATAACTTCAAATGATTTGAAATGTACCTACTTTTCTTATCTTCTAGGATGTTTCGCATCTCTCACCTAGGAACAGTAAGTTGTTTATTATTATTATTATTATTATTATTATTATTATTATTATTATTATTATTATTATTATTATTATTATTATTATTTATACATGTTATTAGGATGTTCTGCAAATTCTAGGATACTATCAAAAGAGTTAGCAAAGAGAAATCATGTAACTGTAACATTTAGTTAGAACTTTTGGTTACCTGTGGTAATTCAGCATGCTAAGTCAAAAATCACGTAACACCGAATTCCGGGGTATCAAGCGAGAGAAGGATATGTGAGATTACCGATAGTTTTAATCAATAACATTCGATTTAAGAGTTGCATTATTATACTGCAAAATTTCCAAGAGACTGACTCAACTGACGATAAGCCCAGAGCAGCCACCGACGAAGAAACACGACACAGCTGTACTGGCATCATTTGTAAAGTCCTCAAACGATGGCACATGTCAATTAGCAAGAGAATAATATAAAGTTAATTAACCATTCCTTCTAGTGTTTCACGAGAGGCGAGAAATAGGTCGTTCTCGCGAGGCGAGAGTGAAGTAATCTCTCTATGTTTGTTTTGTGAACAATGAATTTTTGAAATCCACTGAAGGTTTTATGAATAACTTAATTTAAGTGAAAAGGCCTATTGCATGAAACGTTGATCAATAATAACAACAATGGAAATAAAAATAACTTGGTAACTATTGTTACGATTCCAAATTTATTTTGAACATGTGGGATATTTTGTTAGCTTGCTAGTAGCAGTGCTATGCCAAAATGTTGTCTTAATTTAATCTTTATATAAATATTTCCCTTCCCCTTGTTTACATTAAAATAATAAAATTATCGGCGCTTTTTAGTATTGTTTAATGCTCTGAGAAGGAGACAAGAAAAGGAAGAGACGAAAGAGAATAGAGGAACATTGGTCACCATGAACTTTTATTATGCGATTTCAATACAGTAACTTTTGTACATTAGAGCACAATAATTATATTACTACAGCCACAAGTGCTCTTTCCGTTTATTTAGTTATCTGGTGTTTCCAGCATTTAATAATAATTTTGAAGGATTTCCCTCCCTTTTCTGGTAAGCCAATAGCTGTTTGTTTATCGAAAACAATGACTAAAGACAAGTAGAGTCCAAATGCTATTTTTCTCACTTTACTAACCAGTTTTAACCAATCGTGACATCCTTGGTTCGATGCCACTACTTGGCCATCCACACTGAAGTTTCCCATATATTTTCTAAGCTACACCAGGCAAATGCTCAATCTAAGCCCTGGCCGGCTTCTTCTGGCATCTTGCTCTTACAGTCTCCCGTCCTGAGCCATAGATGCTTAAAAGTCATAAATAAATACAATTTAATTCCACTTGTCGTGTACTAACTATTAACAGCCTGTACCATTTTGCCTTTGTACCTTGACCTAGAAGTAACGAAGAACGTGCATCTATCTACCTACTTTCGAAGAATGTTATTCGTTCGTAATCAGAATCACACTGGGAGGGTAATAGACACTCTCACTGGCTACTAAACAAACAGTTTGGTAGTTTTGAAAGCAGTTTCATAGCCCCTTTCTATCATTACGTGAGCTGCTGGAATTCGTCAATATCAGCTTCACTATAACGATTTGTCACCATGATTTCACATACAAATCTGTAAAGGCATTAAATATCACTGTAAATAAATGCTACCTTACACTAATAAACACTAACATTCAACATAACCCTTACACTAACTATTCCTCTCCCAAATCGTGACACGAAAGATCATGGTTGTATCCAAAAGGCTCAGGAAGATAACAAATGACTGCTACACGGCACGCATATCTTCTCCAAGTCCGAAAATACATACATAACGAAGAACGGTAGTTCTTCGAGTGACGCTGACAAACGAGTCTGTTAACGGCACTCACATATATACAGCTAATTTCGGATCTAGCGAACTATAAGCCCGATTTTGATGCTTGAACTTGCATTTGAAAGCTTCTTGTCATACTAAGATGCAGGAAAAAAATGGGTCGGTAGGGCCTCCCTGAGACCCCCTAAAGCGGCTTGAAAAGAAATACAAATTTCACATTTTTGATGATAACACTGACCCCAGACCATATAGGCGGCCGAAACTTGTGGAATCGTGGGGGCCTTAGAGTGCGGAATCATAAACTGTTTGGAGCGGATACCAACTACCAATTTCATTCAAAATTAGTTGAATATCTCTTAACGGATCACTGCTTTGGTCTTGTATATCTGATGTAAGACTAACACAGCTTCTTAGGTTGGTTATCGAATTTAGAAAGTATCCATACAATGACACAACAAACACAACATTGAGTAAAATTACAGAAGTCAGCTGAGAAACTTCAAAGAAAACTTCATTAAGTAAGATATAAAACAACAGAGAGCGTCTAAGGAGACACAGTTATAAACGTCAGGACTTAACTGTTCCATTATGCCTTGTTTACATTGCTAACATTTTACCATGGTTAACGTTAACCCGAGTTCATTTTAATAATGTAAACGCCAGTTACCGTTAATGCGGGTATCAAATTTAACTAGCGTCAACTTACGACGGTTATCTTGTGACGTTAGTAAGAAACGGCTGTCTAAACGCAAGTTAGTCATTAGGCACGGCTAACTTCGTGAGTTTATTTCCTTCTTTATCGAAATATATAGTATCCTAGTGGTGCGTATCACTTTCAAAGTATAAAATAATGATGGCAGAACT
>JAGDQP010054784.1:0-13272 GCA_022664845.1 Lepisma saccharinum
ACGACGAGAAAACTCTTTCAGTTTCAGGTGACGCAGTGAGTATGGGGTGTGCCAGTTTGAGGAGCATTTGGAGGGCCTGAAGGCTGGGGTGGTACTGCATGAGAAGATTGGGAGCGGAGGAAGCTTCGTGGGTAGGTCGGTTGATTACGGGCACGGTCAAGTTGTTTACTGATGAGGTGTTTGGGCAGTGAGAGCTGAGGAGAGGGTACTGACATAATTTTGGAGCAGGTCATCAAAAAACAGATGCGGGAGCTCCAGATACCAAGAGTGTATGGAAGAGAGCGTTTGGTATGGTATGGATGGGAGCTGTTGAAATGGAGATACTGCATACTGTTGGTAGGTTTGATGTGAACGTCTGTCTCAAGTCGATTATTCTTGAGCCAGACATCCACATCAAGGAAAGTTACTTGTTCCTCGAGAAGGACCAAGTGAACTTGGCGGGGAAGGTGCAGTTGAGGTTGAAGTTGCAGTTTGCAGAAATGTTTCCAGATACTCTTGTCGGTGGGTCCAGATCAAGAAAATGTCATCGATATAGCGAAGCCAGTTAAGAGGTTTTAGAGGTGTGGAGTTGAGTTATTGGGTTTTTAGGCGTCTCATAAAAAGGTTGACGAAGGAAGAGGCCATGCGAGTGCCCATGGCAGTACATTTGATTTTCATGAAATTGTGGTTCTCAAAGGCGAAGTTGTTCATGGTAATGACAAACTGGGCTAGCTGAAGCAGGAATGGTGTGCTGTGTTTACAAGGTCTGGGGCGTGTGTCGGGAAAGTGTTAAGAGACAGCTAGGCCATGGGTGTGGGGAATGTTGATATATAGTGACGTCAGATCGACTGTAACTAAGATGGTGTCAGGTGGAAGAGGATCAGAGAAAGAATGTATTGTGAAGAGGAAGTGGTTGCTATCCCTGATGTAGGAAGGGAGAGCCTGCACAAACGGTTGGAGATTGTGGTAAAGGAAGGCGGAGATTTTTTCAGTGGGAGAGCCAATACTGTAAAAGATGGGTCTGCCGGGATTACCAGGTTTATGGATTTTGGGAAGTAAGTAAAATTTAGGGGTTCTGGGAATGTCAGGAATGAGTGTAGAGACACTGGAACACAACAACCTCTCATGGAGTCCATGCGCTTGGAGGTATGTGCGGATCTTATTGAGGAAGGATTGGGTGAAATCATCCTCGAGGGGCGGTAAACGGTAGAATCGGAAAGTTGTTTGAGGGCTTGGAATTGGTAGTCAGAGTAATTCATGACTACCGTGGTGGTTCCGTTGTCAGCCGGGAAGGGGGGCATAATGATGGTCGGACCAGAACGAAGATTGGACATAGTTCTTCGTTCTGCAGTGGCGAGGTTGTGATGTGTAATCTATTCTGTAACCTATGCTGCGCATGCTACGTTGGCGAAACTCAAACTCCTCTAGCAATCCGCATCAACAACCATCGCTACTCCTCCAAATCACAACTTAAGCATGTCTCCATACCTGAACACTTCCTATCACGGCTGCACCTTTGATGAAACCTTTCGTGTCAGAATCCTGAAAGTCCTGAACTCTGACTCATCTGCCACAGTTAGAAAGAGATGAGAGCAGACTACATCTCTATCCTTTCCGCCAACCATGAACCCAGCCTCAACTGCCTGTAACTCTCTGCAGCGCAGTGTCGTCGTCTTCTTCCTTTCTCTTCTTCGTTCCGTCTCTAGTTGCAATTCTATTTTTCAATTTTGTTTCTTTGTTGTCCCTTTCTCCTTCATCTTCATTATTTTTATTATTACTATTATTTCCCCCTCCCCTCTGATTCTTTACCCTCTTATTCCTTCAGGAAGCCTCTTACCTACTCCTAGTAACCTTCACACTTTCTTCTCCATTTGGTGTTTTCTCCGACCCATCTAGTCATTTTCCCGCCTCCATAGCTGGCCACCCAGCATCAGTCGGCAAAATGGCGTATCCTTAACACAAGTCCCGCTCCTGTCCGCTCTGTCCATTTTCTCTTTGAAAACGATTTTGTGAAAGGTAACCGCTTTGGCGCTTTTCTTTTGTGTTTGTGAAGTTCCTGTACACCTGTCTTGGTGTTCTAACATGTAAGTACCTGTTTCCTATCTTAATTTACCATCTTATATAGATGTGGATAGATAGATAGATAGATATAGATATAGTTATAGATATATACAGGGTGTACATGAATCCAGTAAAACTTTTTGTAAAGAAACTATTAACATTACTAATTGACACCATATACTAGTTTCGTACGTTATTTCTATTGAAAGTATTTCAGGTAAATCTATTTCTCGCCGCTAGATGGTGGTAAATTTAATATGGCACTTTCTGGAGCTGAAAAGACGTTTTGTTTGCTACATTTTCATAAAGCAAAGAGTTCAATAGATGTCCGACAGTAATTTTTATATGAATATGTACAGAACATGACCCCTCATCTTTCAAGTGATGTTATGGAACTGGGCAGGAGAACTGAGTATAGAACAGCCAAAGTCACAGAGGACATGTTGGACCGTGTGTGGCAAGAGTTAGAATTATTGTGTGGACATTTGTCAGGTCATACATGGATCCCACATAAGTGTTTTAAGATGAATGCTGTGAAAAAACTTGAATGTATTACTTAGAATATTTCGTATTCACGACAGTAATAATTTTCATAGCTCGTCCAAAATTTAATTTTAAGTGTTATCGGACTTTGTGCATTATGTATATCATGTATGTATATAGGATGTTGCAAAACACCATCAACAAACCTATCTGACGAGATTCCTGACATGAAAATAAGAAAAAAATGCCGACCATCAAGAGGGCACAAATGCTTCGTTTCGTAGATAGGCTGTCGAAAGTGAGAGAAAATTAAATCTAGAGCTTGATATTTCCAGCACTATTAACAGTAGAGCTGTGGCGGCATGGAACCCTCAAGGGCTTGATACTTGCTCTATTCAAGAATGCACATTCCAAAATTGTACAGTTGATGGGCAAGGGATTCCCTGAAAGAAGTAAGGTATTCCCAGACATTCTCTGTGGTAAATATGGGTCGAAATAAGCACGAATGAAACTACTTTCCGTTTAAGTACAGGTGATAAATGTAATAACTGCCGTGTAACCGGGCAATGACACAATCTCTCTTACTAATAAAAAGTGCAACAAACATATTTTCAAATGTGTGCAACCTGTTTGTTATGCAACCACAACCACGCATCTTTTTATAAAATCGTTCCGCAAAGGAAATTTGTTTGAGATATGGACTTGCCGGAAACGAATTCTTGTTACTTACTAGAAGGTAATGCTTATTTAGACCCACCTTTACTTCAGATAATTTCTGGGAATCCACTATTTCCTTTGAGGAATCCTTTGCGCAGCCATTGCATAATTTATGAGTACGCATTTTTGGATAGTAAAGGTTTGGAATCTTTGAGGCTACTATGGCGCCTCAGTTCTACTGTTAGTGGTATTGGAAATTAAAGTTCATTTTCCCACGTTTTCGGCAGCCTATAGCGTCGAAAAGAAGCATTTGTGCACCATCGATGGTCTATACTTTTTCGTATTTTCATATCAAGAATTTCGTGAGGTGGTTTTGTTGGTGTTATTTTGTAACACCCTATATATATATATATATATTCGTCTCAGAAGCTAAACCAACTTTTCAAGTCACGTGTGACTCTGCAAGCATTCAAGTTCTTATAACTACATCAAAGAAATGTTGTCTTGTCATTCTCTTCAGGCGGTATGACCTGCTAGTCTCTTATAGTGTTGCACACCAATGAGACACACAGAAAGAAACAACGAACCAAAGAGCTATAGTTTCTCTTCAGAATTTATAGTCTGTGCCGGCAGTCTTTTCACACACCAAGCAAGAACTGAACTTCAGCTTTTGTTTCCGTTCACGCCCGCCACTGTCGAAAATCCAATACCCTCCGCGGGTGGAAGCGTGGACAAGGGCAGATCTGGAATTCTTTGCAAATAAATATTTTATTATTTTTTTTTTATTTGTTCAAAGATACATAACATTTTCTTAACGCAACATTTGCTTGATTTCAACAATTAATTAATGTTAATTGAAAGTGTGATTGCGTAGCCTAAATCGTTGTCATCTTCTTTTGTCATTTTTAGCACTTTGTGTGTGTTTGTGTGTGTGAAATTCTTCGTTAGTAAAATTCACACTGTTGCTTTGGAAGTGTTCAGAATGAGGCACTGAAGCAAATAATAATAATAATAGTTACTCTTATAAATTACTGAATATTAGGTTGAGACCGCCACATTACAGAACATAGTGTAGACGAAAGAAATGTACATCTTTCATGATTTTTCAACAAGTAAGAAACCGTGAGCTAGACTTCTACGATAATCGCAACGGCGTTGGCTACACTGCTAAGTAGAGGGTACTTTTCCGCGGAATCTCACAGCATGAGGGAAGGAGGGTTGAAGAACCACTTAGAAGCCTTCGAGGGAAAAGTTGGTTTAGCTTCTGAGAGACTACTATATTTATCGATCTATATATTTTAGTATGGCAACCTACAAATTTTACGTTACAATTTTCTCTCTAATCTAGCAGATCGTTTTGTGTTCATGATCATACCTTATCGGCGAAAGCTAGTTTCTTTTTTTTTTCGTGTTATTTGTGTATAATGCCCTCTATATGTAATCGTAGTAACGAAAACTCAATGATTATATGGTTTCAGTTCGTCATTACGAACTTTAAAAATTTATTTATTTGCTTAAGAAATTTCCCGAACAGTGCCACTTAATAGTTCTGACTAGTTACCCGACTCTAGGTCTGATTATATTTCTTGTTGATAGTAAAATAACGGACTATGATACATGAAAAATATTGAATGATTACATAGGCATCAGAGTCTCAATACTAGTAAACATGGACGGAGTGAGCACAAACATACAGAGGGTTTCGCAACTACACGGAAATACTTCAGGAATGAATTTCTTGTGGCGCAAGGATGAAGCTTGATTATGTGGAGTTTCGGAGTTAGATGTGCCCGAAGTTAGCGCGATCATCACAAATGACGTAATATCTCGACAACTAATTATGTAAGGGGTGACGGTTTAGCAAATCACAATTGAAGTTCTACCCAAAAAATGTATTTGAACCATGACTGAGAAGTGTAGCAGTCAGAAGATATATACCACTACCTCATCTACCACTCGTCGTCCATTAATTATTTGGGATCCTTCTAAGGTGCATTCATAATCATAATCATCAACCAAATAGCATCTGTGAATGCAGTTTTGATGTGATCTGATTTGCTAAGCCAACACGGTTTATGTCATTAATTGTTAAGATACTACGTAATTTGTGATGAACCTGAGCTAACATTGGTCACTTCTTGTTTCAAAACTAAGCATATTTTTCCTTACAAAGGTGGACATAATCAATGTTCATATTGTACTATTGGGAATTAATTCAGCCTAAGGCTGTTCTACCACTTAACCTTTGTCAAAATAAAAAAAATATATACAAAACACTGCAATCATGACCAAACGATATAGATGAAAAAATTATACAATACAATAGCTCTATATACGAAAATATTGATATGGCACCAAGAATGATAAATACTAATTATGCTAGAAATTTATATATAAAAGACATTGAATTTCTACGTTTGCGTGTCGGCAATTTTTTCTGTTTGCTGTGTTTAGCGAGTTCTCTAATCTAAAGGTAGGTGAAACTGCAGTTTTATAATATCTGCTCTCTGGTGAGAATAAGCGAAACTCACTGCATTCGGCTTGATCGTGTTAAATATTTAATACAGTTTGCTTATTATCATGCAACGGTGAGAGAGCAAGCAACTTTTGATTATTTAATAATAACGGGCTGTGGAACAAATTAGCTAATTGAGAAAAATCTTGTTTTTAATCATATTTTTAATTTCAAAAGAAATGAAATAGTTATTCATGTTTTCTCTATTATTATTATTATCTATATAATAATCTATATTCTTAATAATAATAATATCCTATGTTAGAACAAACAGATACGCGCGCACGCACATATGTACAAAAATGAAGATATTTAACATTGTTTTGGTTAGATGAAACCAATGCATGAAATTGTCAAGTTGCGTCGAAAGAGCTCGAACTTAGCCGTTGCTGGTGGTTTAGAAGGAATTCAATTTTGCCCTGAACATGTTGTAAATGGTACAGTAATTTGTACTTTGCGGCAAGGAATTCCATGTTCTTGTTGCCGAAACAGAGCATTTTTATAAGCTGTGAAACGCGGAACATCAAGTACACTATGATTATGTGTTGGGTATTAGTGAAGAGATTATCTGAACTTGAATTTTTGTTTATGGCCTTGAGGCATCTTAGACTACCTGTCCACCGTATCAACTCCCTGCAAAAATAAATACATTCTATTTCCAGGAGATAATGGACTCTTTATGTGCTACTGATATCCTATATCTGTACGGCGGTGATGCTTCCTAGGTTCTAGATTCACGTGGACAAGGCATCAAGCAATACTGATCGAACTTCTGTGGACTACTACCAACCCGAAGTGACTGAGACTGATGTGTTTGTCATCCCATTTTCGTTCGTTCCTGCCAAGTCGCCCGATGCTACGCCATTGGATTTCTGCTGTTTTGGTTTACTTAAAAGAGAACTTAGACAAAGACATCCCACCACTATTACACAGGTCTCATATACTTAATTCTTAGAGCCAGTAAAAGAAAAAATAACAATATGGAAATAAACCTCATTTCTCCCTATCTGGTGGACGAAGGGAATAAAGATAGTTTCTGTAATACAGGGATTAGCGAGTTGAGATTCGTCCTATGCTATACTTGCTCACAAATAAGAAAACTAAAATTCCTACTTTTGGGAGGAATCAGAAATTAAATTTTGAAGAAGTTGCTGCAGAAATGTTGGAAAAAGTAAATGTGGATACTACAAATAGCATCTGAAGTCTTACGACAATAAACATTTAATCTGAGAAGCAGCCCACAATCACCTGCGGAACAAGCGAACATCATCTGTAACGGGTTGAATGCTATTTTTTTGTGGTTCATACATATTATGGTTTCAATGCCAATATATGAGCAATTGAGTAAACTGAATAGGAGTAATGGAGGAAGAATGCCACATTTATGAGAAAACTCACCCTCAAAAGTAATAATAAAGAATTTGGAGCATGACACGCGCAGGAAAATAATAATTCCATGTTTACAGAATGATAATTTCATTGAAAATTGTCAGCAAAGCTACTTATAAGTACAAAGTGATAAGTACCTAACAGGAAATTATCTAAATATAGAACAACAACAACGTACGAATAAAGCGAGACATAAGAAAGTGTTGAGCCAGGTTCAGAACAATTTTGAAACGTGTGGGACACATGAGAACTTTTAACAAAACAACAAATATTTTAAAGCAAATGTTTCTCTTCTTGACTTCGAGAATGTTGTCTGACATGTACGTCATTTCTGTTGCATGTTATTTGATGGAATATTGAAACACAAGCAACGAGAGTAACAAATCTTTACGGGCTTTACTAGGCAATTTTACCAAAAACTGTCTAATCTTTTCGTGTAACATCATCTCAAATTCGTATAAATTTCCTCATGGAATGCTCCAGTAATTCTGAAATTTGTTCTGTTGTTTCTGGAGTATTCATACGGACGTTGTTGCTCACTTATCGCAGATCTGTAGAAGTATTTTGTATTACTAAACTTCTGGAAATATAAATTTGAAAGGGAGTGCTTGTATTTGCAAGTTACTTTACTTGTGTTAGCCATGGCCACACAAAACGTTTATCGTCTATATATCAAAGTGGTATGAAAATTTCAAAGCTACTGTTCATTGTTATTGGCCCTCCAGAAGTCCAACGGTAACTTTGGGTTTGGTCAATACGATGTATCACTTCCAGATGGTGAAAAAAGTAATAACTATAAAGACAATTTTAACTAACTGAGTTAGAAACAGTATTGTCTGATTTCGATAAATTCCAGTACGTGCTTCTGGAAATATTCAAGGGTTGCTAGGATTTGACCAACTAAAATGAAAGGGAAGTTTGCAACTATAAAATATTAGACATGTAAGCTCGTTGTAGAAACTAACTAATTCTGTGTTAAATACTTTTATAGCAAAGAACAATTAAGGCCATCCAACAAGTCAGGAAAGCAAGGTGCTAAAATTGAGTAATAAGCTAATCAGCGTAGAACCAGAAATAACAGAGGGAACACTTGGCAAATTGCAATGAAAACTAGTACAGGAATATTATGCAAAGTAATTACTATAAGAAGACCACATGCGTAAGGAAGACAGTAGCAAGTAGCTAAGCTATTACAACGACTTCACTGAAGGTCAAATTAGCAATACGAGCAAGTGAGAAATTGCAAAGTTGTGTTAAACTATTCGGTACTATAGGAAATACAATGGATACTCCTTTAGAACAAAGATGCACAGTACTTCAAGACAGTAAGAACATGGACCACATCCTGGGAGAATCTTAAGTCAAGAGCTCCACAGACACAATAAGGTAAGAAAAATATTACAGTAAGAGCTAGCAATCAATTACCACATACTGGTAGCAGAAACTGGAAACAGTCCTAGAGAATGAAACACACGAACTATACTGGAACAAACCTGCAACCACAGACAAAACGATACCATGCAACAAAAACAGACATAACATTGATACAAATAGGAAACAAGAATTAATAAACAGACACAACATTGACATAAAACAAAATTATATAAATATTTGAAAAGGAAAAGGTACAGACAGTTCATTTTACAGAAAAATGAAAATGTGGAAGCTAAGAAAAACGATGACAATGAATCATACCATCTCAACAAAGATCATTCCATATATATGAAATTGGAAGTCAATAAAACACAAATAGACAAAAAGCAGTTTTCGGTTACGATGACGAGGAAATTTCTTAACAAAAAACATTTGTTAACACTGAAATCACATAGAAGGTAACTTCAAAGCTGTCGACAGATATTTCCTAAAGATTTGAAAACAGAGTATAGTTTACATTAAAGTAGGAGGAAACACAATTAACTTACAAGTACATGGGTTACAAAGGAAAGAATTGTAGAAGAAAGAATCTAGTGATGCAATACAGATTCAATTCCTTCTCGCGCTGACCATCCTGACTATCACATGCTCAAAATGTCGCCTAAACCTGGCAGCCCATTGGCGTAAATTCTGCTACTTGTCAATACACGAGACGTAGTAAGATAACCGACGCTGGCAGAATGGTAGCAAGAATCCTACTACTCATAGGGCTTTGAAGTTATTTCGAAATATTTTATAATGTTTTCCACACTTATGTTTCAAGCTTTATTAGTGTCAGTTGTGTTTCAATCATTATTCGGAAGAATTTAGTAATTTGGTAGGACGTCGTACCTGATCACCCTTGACTTATCAACTACAAGCAGTTGATTCAAATTCAAATTCTTTACTGTTCGTAACATTAGAAATGCATGAACATGGTCAATTGATTCTATAGTCTACATAGGCATTATATATATATTAATCTACACATTCAATATTCTAACTCGTGAAATCGAAATTGGGGTCATATGGGCACTTTTGTACAGAAGTGTTTTTTAGGGTATTGCTAAACTGTTTACCTTCTAATTTCTTTATTGACGCAGGTAACTTATTGTAAAATATCGTACCCTGAATGTAGGGCTTCTGCTTGTTGATTCCAGTCTCCTACTTACTTTGTGTATATTTTCTTTACTTCTGGTATAATAATTGTGAATTTCTTCATTTCTTACCGTGAATTCATTGTCCTTTTTTACTAAATTTATTATCTGATCTACAAACATTGCATATAATGTTAAAATATTATGTTGTTTAAATAAATCTTTACAAGAATGTTTCCTGTTCACTTTAACAATTGTTCTGATAGCCATTTTCTGAAGGGCAAGAACTCTTTTTACATTACTTCCACCGGCCCTACCCCAGAGTATGACAAATAAGGATAAATCACTCCAAACTAAATTGATTTAAGTTTTCTGTAGGTAGATAATTCGAAATTGAGTTAAAAATAAGACTTTGGGCCGTCACTGGTCCATTCACGTATGGAAGTAATTCGTCCTGGATTGCTTTCCGTTTTTCTTTTGTCCTCACGTGACCTATTCGAATACGTTACACATTACTCGTGGCTCGTGAGAGCATTGGGTGTGGCGCTAACCGTATCTTATGTTTCAACACGGGTAAGTCAGTCCAGAGACAGTTAAATAAAATTTATGAATAAATGTGTCAAATCGCATTTTTAGTTCAACTCAATTTTAAATCTACGAGGAAAGAAAATATCAAGCTGAGACAGAGTTAAGGCCCAATTAGGTAGAGCCATAGTCCAATTTTGCTCTGCCTTTTTTATAGCACAAGAAATAATCATCATGTTAAAATTAATTACAACGTGCCAGTAATTCAAAACAAGATGTACTCTACGGGTAAGTATTTGTTTATACCCTATTATTTGAAACACATGCAGATGTAATATGCGATGTAAAATGTTTGCTAATTAGTAATGACTAGAAAAGCGGATAGTTAACTCCATTTGTGTGTTTGCCCATTTCATCTGTTACAGAACATTATTCATGTTTTTAAGTCCTGCATAGTATTTTACGCTCTGTTACGTTATAATTTCAATTACTCGTGGAATCGTGTTCCCTACATATCAGCCCATGTAAAATTAGGTATACATAATTTGACATTCTTATAGTTGCGTCTGCTTCATTGTAATCACTTCATGACCCTTGTAGAATTAAATTTCTTATGTTATTTCACATTTTAGCGACCCCGTATGAACGCGAGTGAACAGGGTAAGGTATACAGATTGATATGTCTGTCCGTCCGGCATACAACGTTAGATTCCTCATTGTCTGAAAGGGTGGGAAAAACTATGACTGACTACTTCATTTGGATAGAGTCATTGTATTCTTAACGGAACATTTGATTTTATACCGGGCGGGCCAATTTGCTTCTATTTTTTGGCTTTCGATTCAATATGTTGTTATATTAGCTGAGCTTAGGTTCGTAGGTTATATTGCATCAGGTATGAAAAAATTAAGAAGATTCATGAAGTGATTACACTGACGCAGCCTCGCCTACCAGAACGTTAAAATATCCAAAACTGAAACATGGATTGAATATAGCTTGCCTCTGGTAGTGATTGAACGTCCCAAATTGACTAAGTAGATTTGCAGTGATTCAGAACCGGTTCTTTGTTTATACATCACTTCAGGTTAGGAAAATTTGGGTTAGTTTACGTTAGAAATATTATTCTGCAGAACATTTTTTTTAATTCTTCGCTTTCTCTCATGCAGTCGTTTGTACAAAATTAACCTTAAAATCCTATTACACTGTGTGTTACTCAGCTGTTTACATTATTGTTGTGACACTATGAACAATGGCTACTTCCTATGTGATTTATTAGCGAAACCGGTTCGTTCAAAACCAACCTATTGATACGTGCCTGATGCACAGGCGTACGCAGGATTTTTTTGTGGGGAGGGGGGCTGGAAGGTGGATCGTACATGGCTGCATTATAGAGGTAGCAGGGAGTACACAGTAAAAATTTCGCATATTTCGAACTTTTCACTATGTTAAAATTGTATCTAAGGGCTATAGTATATGTATCGATAAAATGTAATATCTGCCCTGAAATAACATAGATTTTAAGCAAATACCAATGTTTCTTATAAAAATATTATTTATGAATTCTGCTTTCAGTTAACCTCAACAGTATATAAACTTACTTAACTACTAGTCAAAACTGAAAGTAGCATAATTCCTGAATAGTGTGTGGTGGCATTAAATATTAACAATATTTTAATACATCGATTTTGTTTATGAACTCAGCTTGTGGTTAATCTGAATAGTAGAAAAAAGTAATTATCAACATTATACTTTTAATTTTTAACTATATTTTACACATCAAATTGCAAACTTCGTGTATTCCTAGATCTATCGGATTATCCCATAAGTAATGTCTGACGTGCGATGACGTCATCTGAAGAGCGAATAGTGAAGTAGATGGCACGTGCCATAGCTGAGTCATAGAGCTGATTGTGCAGCAAAGTGTAGAAGGAGAACGGTCTACTCCACTTTTGGAAGTGTGGCTTGTGTTTGATCATGGCAGTGTCGGAGGAGCTGTGCAGCTAAACAACGATGTCCTGCGAGCAGCGTTGGACGCAAAACCTAATGCAAACTGTTGAAGATTTGGCCAGTGAATGTCACACATTCGACCGTTCATCGTCATCTGCAGAACCTTGGGTACGTGTCGGAACTCGAAAAATGTTTACCCCATGCGTTAACACCTCAACAGAAGCAACAGTGAGTTGACATCTACAGTTCCATGCTCCCCCGTCACAGATATAATACATTTCTGGACAGAATGGTGACGAGACCAAAAGTGGGTCCTCTACCATAGCGTTACACGCAAACGGTAACCCAGTAGCACACATATATATTTTCAACGTTGATTTTACGTTCATTTCGTTAATTAACCGTTACCGGTTAAAAAAAATACGTTTAGTTTTAAATCATATTTCAACAAAGACGTCATTGCGTTGATAAGGCGTTAATACAACGTGTATTCAATATGTTATTTTCAACCATGGTATAGATTTTGTCTATTGTGTTTCTCACTAAGGTTATGTCAAAACAAAAAATATAATTAAAAACGAATTGAATGACACAAACTATTTTTTTATGTTCTCATATGCACGTTGAAAACAGATTAAAATTTAAATCATATTTATACGAAGATACAATTTCGTTGATATGGCGTTAATGTGACGTTTTTTCAACTTTAGTCAAAGTACATGTTTAGTTACAGCAAAAGAGTAGAGGACTTTCCTGTGGATTGGTGGATAAATGGTAAATGCGTCAAGCTACCAACAAGAAGTGCAGAAAGTTCCTGTGTTCGAATCCCACACCAACCGCTCGGATTATTTACTGTTGGAAAATTTACACCATATATCATAATGAAAGCAACGTATACCATGAAACTAAATATGTGTATACCAATAGACAGTAATCCTGCTCTGTTTTGGCCAACTAAACTCGTTTCTTCATCATTTCTTCTCAACCATTATTCAACGTCGAATAAACCGTTGAACAGGCGGACATTTCAGTACATTTACAACGTTAATATAACGTTTCGATACTAACGTTTAATCCACGTATTTTCAACGTTAGTATGCTATTGGGGCAGTGGGTACCTAAAGTGGAGAACGCAGAAACTGTGCCGATACAGGATCTCAGCCCCCTGCAAAGTGATGTTGAGTTGAGTGTTTGGTGGGATATCTGTG
>JAGDQP010054785.1:3007-13272 GCA_022664845.1 Lepisma saccharinum
GGATTAAAGTCCACACAATTTACAAGTGCTCTTAAATTAATTTTAATTAAGCTTTCGTGTTGTGGATCTGTACCCAGAACTTTCTGTTTTCGTAGAACAGGCAGAAAAAGACTTTTGCGGTGACAACAGGTATTTTCCTTTATTTCTCGAAGTAACCGATATGAACTACTATATTATTTGGAAATCCCCCTACAAACTATCTTATAAGATGAGTACTGCAATCATACTTGTAATTAATCTATTTGCATTTAAAACAATAACAGCTCAAATTAGTGCTCACTATTTAGACATTTGGAAAAGTTACTTGATATATCCCGTAATGTTTAAAATAAATATCAGTATTTACCGTTATCGGCAGACAATCGTCGAGAAACACCGCGTAGTTTCTTTTGCCTTATTGGAAGGTCTCGGTTTTCAGTTTCGCTGTGATTTGTGCACACATGCAGAAATGTAACAGGTCTTTCTTACCTTAACAACAAGTCTAATGCTGGTCAAGTATTTGCTACCGCCATGTTGATCGCTTATATCACAGTAATAACCTTCTTTTCATGTTTTACAGTTAATTTTTCCTTCATTTTTATTCCTATTTTACTACAACGCATGAAGTACTCATTCTGGTTTTAAAAAAAACTCGTAAAAAGACTCTCTTCCACTTCAGTCATCCTGAATTATGATAACGAAAACAAATTGCTGAAGTGGAGTATAGAAATTACACTATTTATATTTGTAACGTAAACATACTTATCCTTACGTAAAATATAATTTATTTCTAAATTAGACCTTTTGCACTCTACTAAAATAATAATAATAATAATAATAATAATAATAGAATAATCTAGAAACCTGTAGGCATTTTACATTGTTACCTTTCGAAAACTAAATGAAGTGCTAGACAATGATATTATAAATAAGATGAAAGTAACATTTATACAAATAACGTTCTAATACATGTTGGGAACTGGAAGCGTAATGTGTATGACTAGTTTTAATATGGGTTGGGTTTACATACTGAAAGTGTAACTGCTCTCGAGCACATGCATTCATAGGACCTGTTGCTAAACCTTACATGAGAATACAGTTTTAAGTAAATATTTATTGTTTTTGAATTTAATACACAAGAGTTACACTTTCCTGAGCATCTACTGGTAATGTAGAAAAGACCATTCTATAAGCAATGCGAGTATATATAAAAGATAAATACATTCGGAAACTACAAAAATTAATTACCTCGTTTTATATTAGAAAATCTAAAAAAAATACTTTAGGGATAAGAGGAGATTCGAACTAAGGACTCTTTATACCAGGAGTCCCAAGTCTAACCACTACGCCACGAGGACGTTCCTATATCAAGGCTTGATAAGCATTCATTAATTCACCGTTTACTTGACAGTCTTCACTTCGAAAATTAAATGAGATTTTATAAGTTTTTTCGCTCCATTTTGGGGAATATAATAGTTTCTGTCACATGATTATATAGCGCATGCATTATATCTGAATCTTTGTTTGCGTAATGTTCATTTGAGTCAACGTTTCTCTATTTTCAGTTTCAGGTAGCGCTAAAGATATGGACTGTTTCGGCGAGCGAAAACAATTTCCCTTTTTGTCCTCTAAATTTCCCTGCGAATTTCCCTATGTTGTCAAATTTCTGATTTTTTGACTTAGAAATTTTTCGACTATTTCTCAATTTTAAATATTTTCTTTCTAGTTTCGTTATTTATTAATATTTCTGTGACAAAATTTCAGGAAATATTCATTTTTACATACTTTACAAGTATAACAATTAAGCGAACGTCAAAAACTAAGGAGAAAAATATTATTTGTCAAAAACTGTCAAATAAAGACATGCGAAAAATTTTTTGAGCATGAGTGTACGTTTTCCCAAAAATAGAAATAAATGAATCGGAAGACGAGAATTAAGATAAAATGAATGAAAAAGTTTATTTTCTATTAAACAAAAAACATTCCAAAAACTCTAAACAAGCTCTTCTCGTGAAATACACATCCAAAATAAACTATAACTCACGTAATTGAACTTTGAATAAATAAATTCATCACGGAATCGTAATAGCTGAAAAATCACATCAGAACTCAAATCCCGCACATATTTGCGCTCACAGAAAATTACGTAAGAGAACTCCTCAAAATATTCGTTTTGAATGAAGACATTAACACAAGTGAGCATCAATTCATTACGCATAGAATAAAACTATTTTGACAGTAATTATTACTCACCCTCTTACGAGCAAAAAAAATCGTAGTTTAGGCTCATGTGAGAACTTACTTTTCAAGAGCTTAATACCGCCCCTCCAGAAAAGTTTTGCCATAAATGAAAGACCAGAATGACTGCCTCGAAAAAAACACGGAATAAAAATAATTCCACAAGAACTGCGGACATTCGTATCTCTCATTAAACCACTGGCACAGAAGGAAAACCACACCTTTTCACATAGAAAATGTACTCACATGCACCTCCCGCTTCGATTTAATAGTTTCACAAACCACACAATGAAAATCAGTGTGCCACGTACCTGTGATTTCACACAACGCTTCACGCCACACGGACAGTCATGTTCAAGAATTAATCAGAAAGCATATACGAAGTCACGCTCTTAGCCAATCACATAATACCAAGATCCCCTATAGACAATAATCGAGGTACCCTCTAAGGTACAATTCCCCAAGCATCATTCTCTGAGCCAAGAATACATCATCCGAACCAAAAATACTTCTCACATTTTGAACTCCAAAAACTCATATCATTACAGGCACTCTGCCCCCAAAACATAAATTTGGGTAACAAAATTTGTTTTCAAAAACAACACAATCACATTTTCAAAATTAACATTTCCAAAAACCATGATTACTCAAAAATCATATATATAGTCAATCTTAAAAATCCAATTTCAAACGCACGTGCAAAAATTCGTATAAACCATATATTATTTAGCGCTAATTTCCCTGATCAGGTGAGTGATTATGAAAACAAATAATGGAAACAAGATGAATGAATTTGTTGGTAAATAATGAATGAATGATTATGAAACAAGAGAAAATAATGTAAAGCATCAAGCAAATACCAAATTTAACATTACGCCTAGGAAAATACCTTTTCACAAGTGAGACATGAGTAATAACCTCTTTCGCTACTGAATCCTTACATAACACAGTATTAGGCGTGCGAAATTCCACAATTTCATACGGACCATGAAATCTCTGAGACAACGATTTTGTCATTATTTTTCAATGACGAACGAGTTCGAGGCTTTACCAAAATCTGATCTAATCGGAAGTTCACAGGTATTCTCTTGCTATTATATACCTTTCTTCTGATTTCCCAAGCTTTCTCCATATTTTTTAATGCATTTTTCCAAACATCGACATAATTGGAATTCAAGTCATCTTCTGAAATCTGCCATTGAGTCAAAAGTGGGTCAATAGGATCCCTTCTCACAGCCAAATCGCAATGATACGATGAATTTATTGCCAACTGCAATTCATCAATATATTTCGTCCATTCTCTGTTCATCGCTCAGATAACGTTTAAGCGAGTCTTTTACCAATTTCACGTATTTTCCCACTGGATTCCCAGCAGGAAAATAAGGACTGCTCTTTATGTGCTTAATTCCCCATCCACATAAATTAAAAATAATTCGATGTCAAGTAAGATGCCCTATCTGTCGTCAAACATTCGACAAAGCCCCATTTACAGAAAAGTCTATAAAGTGCTCTAGCAATCAACTTAGAATTTGCTTTCCGCAGCGGAACGATGTGTAGAAACCTAGAGCAACTATCTAGACATCATCAAATATTGTGCATTGTTGCTATTCGGCAAGGGGCCCGCCAAATCACAATACCATTGATCATTTACTTTCTTACTATACGTGGAAATGAGTTCGCCTTGCTTCTTACCATGATCCGCTTTCGATTTCTGACATTCGGGACAGGTCCTTACGTACGATCTAATTTCGTCCCAAATATTCCTCCAAGTAAAGTATCTGGAAATTTTCTTCATGGTTTTCAACATCCCAGCATGTCCTCCAAACTGAATCGAACCTTGAAAATAAGACAGGATAATAGGCTTCAATACCGCCGGAAGCAAGATTTTTATACGGCTTTTGTTTCGTTTTCAAATACAACAGATCTGACTTAATCATGGATTCCCCTTTTTCTCCTCCATTCAAAAGTACTTCATCATAGATACCTTTGATTTCAGGATCCAATCTTTGATAATTCCTAATATCATAAAACACTAAAGGAATTGACCAAAAATTCCCGGAATGCATCATATCTAGATATTCATCAGGATTTCCTTCCACGTCCTCAAACAACGTTGAATCATGCATTCGAGACAAGAAATCACTAACCAGATTCTTACCAGAAGGAATATGAACGATTTCAAATTTAAATTCAAGCAGACGTTGAATCAAATTTCTGTGAGATATCTAGCATTCTTAAGACGAAACATAAGTGACTGGTTGTCAACATAAACGGTAAATTCATTCACCAAGAAATGACGATACCTTTGGATCACATTATATAGGGCTAATATTTCGTTCAGTCACAACTTTTGAGCTTCCTACTGTAGAATGCGCAAGTTCCCATTTTCATCCTTTTGCGCAATCATCCCTCCTAAACTCCGGAGGCTGCTGTCGGCATATACATAAAACCTTTTACTGAGATCAGGTAGCTTCAAAACAACCTGTTTCTCAAACATCCGCTTGACATGTTCAAGACTGAGTATGCCTATCAGTTCACATAAATTATCTTTTTGTACTTCGGAGCTCCATTATGGGGGCCATAATACCCGCATAATTACTATAAAAGGTGGGAAGAAACCTAATAACCTCCGAAGAGCTCTGATTTTTCGGAATTGGAAGATGTTTGATCGTTTCCAAGCGTTCGGCTAGCATAGTCATCTCGCCATCCCCGACCAAAAATCCGAGAAACTGAATTTTCCTGTGAAACATCTTTAATTTCGACGGAGAAATAGTGATCCCTCTCTCTCTTAATCTATTAAAACTTTTTATAAGCAAAAGTTTATGTTCCTCGACATTTGAACTCCACAGGACCAAATCATCGCAATAGATAGAGACTCCTCCTTTCATATCTCCAAGGACATCATTCATAGCACGGACTAGTGCTTGCACTCCAACGGATAATCCCATTCCTATCCTGCAATAATGATACAACTTCCCATCTACTGAGAAAGCAGTATACGGCCTACTAGCAGGATCTAATAAACACTGGAAAAAATGCCTTACGTAAATCACATTGTGTAATGACACGAGCTCTACTTATATCAGGAATAGCATATTCTAGATTCGGACATTCAATTGAATCGCCTCTTATCCTTTTATTCAATTCATGAAAATTCGCCAAACGTCTCAGTGATTTATCCTTATTTCTAATGACGAAGCATGGAGAACGATATTCAGAAAAAGATTCTTCAATCACATTATTATCAATTCTTGTAACAACTTAAGTGTCTCAGATTTCAAACTTTGTGGAATAGGGCACGGCTTTTATTTGACAACAACATTGTCTTTAAGTTCGATTGTGTACATGAAATCTTTTATACATCCTATTTTGTCAGTGATGACCTCATCATAATAAAAAATAAAAGCCTTTACAAAATCAGACAAACCCCTGTCTTGATCCAAAAACGATTGATCAACATTTCCCACAATATTAGAAATTTCATTCTGCAAATTACTATTACAAGAATCAGTTGAATAATCCTCCCCCAAATTAAACATATTACCACCCACATACTAGGCTAAAACTATGTCATGAAAATATACATCTCATCTCCATGAACGTGATCCAAAGCATTTAAGTTACCAGTCATATCTACATTTTGACTACCATTTTCAACAGAACGTGCGTCCTTCAAATTACTACATTTATCTGAAATACATTTTTTTTCTTTCGTAACAAACCGAACTTTATTATTCGAAAAACTTTTCGATTTTCCCGAGCTTGTGAGAGTTTCACGCAGCTTATTATTAGAAGCATTCAAATTAGAATATTTACTATTATCAGAGCAAGTATTTTTAAAAAAAGTTGTTTACTTTCTTTGCCCTTAAAAATAGTTCCTTCTTCCGAAACAGAACAAAAAAAAAACAAGAATTACTGTTCTTATGTTCCAAAAACAAAATTCGATCTCCGACGATCGCGACTACTCAAATCACGTTGCTGAGCTGCTCCACCATTACCTGTACCAAGTCTTCTCTTCCAGGACTTGCGAGGTTGAAATACCACGCCGCCGCCCTCATCACCACGAACACCACCATCAGGTCTGGAACGGTAACCACTGGACAACGTGTGCTGAACTGCTTCACCTTCCGCAGAATCCAAACCACCACGAAATCGCCTCTTTCCTCCTCCATCAGGATTGGACTTTTCAGGATAAGACCCAAGAATCGGAACTGCAACATCTGGACCAGAACCATAACCGCCACACCAAGGATGCTGGACTGCTTCATCTCCATCAACACCGGAACCACCAGAACAGGATTCAGGAAACTGCATCGCTCCACCAGAATCAGGACCGGTTCTCGGACTGGAACCTTCACCATCGAAAAATGGACTCCGAACCACTCCGTCTGGAAATGGACTCCGAACCACTCCGTCTGGAAATGGACTCCGAACCACTCCGTCTCTACCAGAACCACCACCAAGACGACTCAGGATCGACATCCGAGACAGGATCCCCACTGAACCAAGGATTCTGCCGTGCTGCTCCTCTACCACCATAAGAGCTGATACCGGAACAGGGACCCGCACCACTGGACAACGGATACTGCCGTGTTCCACCCCCATCGGGACCACCATTCCGAAGAACTTTTCCATTATTATTCTCTAGGGCCAAAAGATCGCCATCGGACACCCTGTGTGGCATATTGGTTATCTTAGACACATCTCCTCCCCTAGAACGAGAATAATAACACAAAGTAGTCTGTCCAGAAGAAAATTGTGGACATCCTGATACACAGAAGACATCGCTTCTGGGACATCCTGATACACAAAAGGCATCGCTTCTGGGACACCCTGATACACAGAAGGCATCGCTTC
Source organism: Lepisma saccharinum (assembly GCA_022664845.1). Lineage (NCBI taxonomy): Eukaryota > Metazoa > Arthropoda > Insecta > Zygentoma > Lepismatidae > Lepisma > Lepisma saccharinum. Next base: position 10,082 of record JAGDQP010054785.1, read on the forward strand.
TGGTGTCTTCCTTTCGTGCACAGAAGGCATTGCTTCTGGCACGGTACCTTGTCCCAAGCCTCTCGTTGGAGAACACCACTCAAGGAGAAGACGTCCGCACTAAATATTTCTGTAATTTGTAATCTACGGGACGCTATTTTTGTTAACCTATTAGTAACATTCATCAAATTTATAATAAAATTGGTTAAGGGCTAAACGCAAACCCGTGTATTTCTTGTTCTACGTGTGGTACTCAGAGAAGCCCGCAAAAACATTACGATAGAAAAACCAAGCTTCGAAAATAAGGTGGGGAAGATAATGAGCTAGAACAGGGGTGTCCAACCTTTTGATGTTCTCGGTCCGGATTAAGAAGTGTAAAAAACAATATGTGCAGCAGCCTTTGGTATGTTTCAGGGTCTAAATGCTAAAGTACACTGATGACCAAAAGTTTAGCGTAATGACGAAAACCGAGCAATGAATATCTAAAACGTGCGAGAACGGTGGCATATGCTAGCAATGTAAGCAGTGTCGAAAAAAAATTGGCCAAAAGTAAAAAAAAAATACCTCATGTAAATGATCTCAAAATCTTTACTTCTTTTGAGGGGGTCCGCTGATTACGAATCTGAAGTCAGAGTTGCCAAACTTAACCCCCGTAACAATATTTTAGCGTATACTTAAAGTTCCTCGATACTTGTTTGTTCGCGCAGATGTTCAGCTTTTCTTCTGTTAGTTGCAGATTGAAAATAAAAGGGTCATTTACAGTTCTTCTTTTATGATCTTCAATTTCATATTTTATGGACTCATTCAACCAATTTTTATTTTTCTAAAAATCTTGACTCAGTCAGTTCTATGGTTACTTTCCCACGTTTTTATCTTGAAAACCAATGTTCTAATGTCATTTTTAGAAGAATCTGATAAAGTATAGATAGTCGACTGACACTTGTCAGACATCACTTTCTCAACGACTTAGTATAATTATGAAGAGCTTGCGTTCAAGTTCCATTTAATTAGATCATAAAACTCTTTCCTTGTCAATGTATTACGAGAGGCATTTAGGACCTGAAAAAAATGGTCGATTTCCTTTATTTGATATTGAATGTAATATTCATATTGATTTTATAAATTACTTATATCTAATTATATTATTAATGATTAAGATTTCACAGTTCAACATTAAATAATTACTGTTATAAGGTAGTTTTTAATAATTTATTTATGTATTATTTATTTACTTTGCTAGTTAACAATTGTCAATTAATCGTTATTTATTTTAATGCACATTTTCGAAATATAACAAACATTAATACTAATTTTGCCGATTTTACAATGATATTAATAATGCAAAATAAATTATTAATTTATTCATTTAATAATTATGAAAATGAATTATTATTAATTTATTCAATTGTTAAAATGTTCAACTTAGAAATATTTTTTGACGTTGAAAATAATTTGTTAAATCAAGGAGTTTGAATTGCCCTCCAAGCCGCTCTTTATGTCAACCTACTCGTAATGGTACACCTTCATACTAAATTTCGTTTCTCTAGCTTCAGTGGATTGAAAATGGATGTTTGGGCGCCCATTTTGAGTTAAAGATGGCGACTTTTTTTAAAACGTTTTCTTATATTATCGTGACCTAATCGTGATAGTACACCTTCATATAAAATTTCATTTCTCTAGCTCAAACGATGTGGAAAATGAATTCTTGGGTCCGCTAGTTTTGGATCCAAGATGGCATCTTTGGAGACATGATAAAGTACCTTCGTTCCAAATTTGGTATTTCTAGCTCCAGCGGTTTAGACTCTGTGTTCTATACAACAATGGGTTTGGCGGCATTTTGGATCCAAGATGGCGACTTTTGCAAAATGTCGGATTTTTCCTTTACCTACTCTTGGTCATACACGTAACTAGTAGTTTGCCCTGGGAATTTTGATGAGTGAGTCTCTTCAAGGTATCTTTCTTCTTTGCTTCAAAAAACGCATTATTAACCGGTACACCTAGCATAAAAATATACTCTAATAATAAACATTGAAGTATTCACTTCCATAAATTAGCAGTTCTACCTACACCAACTTCTTTGTTCAATAAAAAGCGCAGCTATAACACAGTGAAAATATCTGGTATCATTAAGTCAATTCCTGCCTGGGACCACAGGAACTCGGCAAACTTCCCCTAAAATATATGGATGGTTTAACACATAAATGCACAAAAACAACATAGGCACCATTGGAATTGTTCGAGGAGCTGGTCTACTGCTCAACTGTGAACGCCACTGTCTTTTATTCACAGAAGCTCCAACTCCTTACAAACAAAAATAAATAAGAAAAATCCAGAAACAAATAGTGCAATAAATATTCTTCAGTGACATCTGTGTATTTAGTTCAATCGTGGCTAGGAAAAATAGAAAAAAGGGAGAAGAATAAACTGGTCTGAAAGGACCTGCCACTTAAGCGAAACGCTACGAAAGTTCATAAAAAAGGTAGCAGATTTATAACTTGCTATACTTAGCAAGAAAATGACAGAAACACAATGTAAACAAATGGATTTTTAAAAACATCATGGTTAAGGACATTTTCAACAGTTTTACGCACGACAAAAAAGAACTCTTTTAACGATATTTTCTACAGAAAATTCTGGGCCAATGGAAAGAAATCGACCAATAGCAAAAACAGGCATTGATTCAATTCGTAAAGAAATGAAAGAACCAAATAACAAAGATACAAAATAAAATCATCTATTAATATCGATATAATAATTGGATTGTGAGAGACAGACGGACAAACGCCAAAATGCGGAATCTAAAATAACGTGCCTAGAAGCAGCTGAGCTTTAAAAAATGCTTATTGGGTTCCAGAATTATTCTCTAGGTACGAAGTCCTTTTAGCTAGAGAAACCACACAAGTAGTTTTCACTGAACATACTTCACATAGTCTATCAGCCGAAATATAACAATGTTCTTATACAGAAGTGCTGATTGAATTCCAAGGATGCGGGCTTCGATTCTGCAATAATCGGACTATAAGAAGTAGGTTGAGTCAAATCACATGTATGTTGGTTTGGCAACCGTAACTGTAGGCTAGTATCGAAACCGACACTGGTCTGATTGTCTTGATTTAAATAGAGAAATAGATATATTTTCCCACACTTTAGCTATCTTAAATTTGTGGAAATAATAATGCCATCCTTGTAGATTAGTTTTGAATAATAGTGTG
>JAGDQP010054786.1:0-13271 GCA_022664845.1 Lepisma saccharinum
GACCCTGATACGGTATGCTATCTTAAATACGCTTTCCCAAATCACATCATCGAGAGGTCGTAGCTCAGTTGGATGAACTCTGGCTTCGCATTCGGGAAGTCCTGTATTCGATACCACCGGCCGACCACCCTGACGGAATTTTTTATAGGGGATTTCCTTAGTCATATCAGGCAAATAGCGGGATGGTACTTTCAACTTACTAGGCCCTGACCTAATCATTTCTGCATCCTTTCTTCTACCCTATTCCGTCTTTAACCTTAGATGACTAAAGGCTATAAAATAATCAAATCAAATCACATTACTTACTTTGTCTAAATCTGAATTTTAATGTTACAGCCAAGTATTAAGTTAATTTTCCCTCAGGGCCACCCTACTTTTCATAGCTACGCTGAAGACTGTCTAGCCGCTGGGTAACAAATATATTTTTGTAAATATTAGTGTATTAAAAAAAACTATCCCTATACTTAAAAAGTTTTTTTTCTTACATTATTTCCTTTCTTGCACATTTTTGTGAATCCATTAGTTAAGTGTTCAACACTGAACAACCGTGGAAAGAGTAGTTTTTTTTTGTTATATGCTAACAATTTTTCTCTTTTTAACATTTCTATTGCTCCTTCCTCCGTTCGTTTGTTATCTGAAGTAAAAATCAGGAAGAAGGCTCAAAGAGAAAAAAGAAAAGTCCATCCAAGCGGATAGAGATTTCCAAGCGCTGAAGAAGAAGAAGAAGTGGGTGCGAAACGCGAAGAGACAAGAAGACAAGGGCAACAATGGGAGAAGAACCTGCTTGAAAAGAGCACTCACTGACTACATCCATTGTAACGTCAATAATGTGGAGTTTTAGGACGATATAGGAACAAGGGCGGAGAAGAAGGGGGGACAGGAAGGAAGCTAAAAGCAAGAAGCTGTGTGATCTTGCTGACTATGTGTATGGGGGGAGAGGTAAGATACAACAGCACCCTCTCGCTATGTATCATGTGACGCGTTCCACCTGTAACCACAAAACACACCTTTTTTTCTTCTCCGGTTGTTGAAGAAGATCGTGAACTAAACGACTTTGTCTTCTCTTCTCTCTCTCTTCTCCTTCTTTCTCAGTGTGTGTGTGACTGATTCGCAGTACAAAAGGATACTTCAGGTGGGATAAGAAGTCTCTTCTGTTGCTTTATAAGAACTCAAGTAGAAGATTGGAAGGGAGATGAGATGGTAGCTAGCTGCCCTTCTTGACATTTTGAAATCAAGTTTTCAAATCAATGTTGCCAACTAGTTGCTCGAAATTCCTTTCAACAACAATTTTGAATTCAAATCTCTACATAAAACAGTGGCGGCTCGTCATGTACCGTCAACGCCAAAAGTTTGTACCCGCTTGTCAAATTTCTTCTCCGAATAACTTTGGAATGGGTAGACCGGTTTGAATACGGTTTCCTGTAACATAAAGATTTTCTATACTTTACTTCTATTTTAGAAATCTTATGAGCAGGTACAAACTTTTGGTGCTCATGGTACACTTCTCCTCATAATTAAAGGAGTAAAGAGAAAGGGCTGAATAAAACACGACGCATTGATAAAGTACTATAACTAAACCAGCACCGCATTTCGAAAGCACGAATGAGAATGCATTCCAAGGTTTGTGAGGCTGCAATTCTGCAACGGTACTAGGTCCGTGTACACGGAGTAACTGAACGGTGACGCAAAAGTGTTTGTGAAATGCGTAGCATCAGGTTGGTGATTCAAAACAGTCGAATATGGACAGGACAATAATTGGCCTATGAGTTGCGGTGGCGTATCATCAGGAGATAAGAAACAGGGCAAAGGCAGGATGACATCGCTAGGTGGCTCGATGTCTGTCCTTTGGTACTCAGTGTGCTATGGACCACGCTCTAGATAACACCGAATGTCTCGCGGACGTCGTTCCTACCAGCAGTCGACCTGTATCAACAAGTAGATTTCACAGACGACTATATGAAGATGAGCGTATGCCAGGAGACCAGTGTTTGGTGTATCATTTACGCAACAGCACAGAAGTGTGTGTTTGAAGTGGGCAAGAACGCATCTTAATTGGACCCACGAGCAGTTGAAGTCAGTAATCTCCGTTGATGAGTCATGATTTTCTCTAGACAGTGATTCATGACGAAGATTCCTCTGGCGAGAAACAGAGACGCGTTGCAATAAATCCAACATCGCTCAAAGAGAGAAAAAGTGTGGAGATGCAGGTGTGCTTGTTTAGAGGATATCTGTCTTGGGGGACACACGAAACTGTAGGTACTCCAGCGTTAAACCACGACAGCATAGCGAAGACATTTGGAAGGGCATCATGTTAGACTTTACTAGCATGAAAAAGGTGAAGGATTCATTTTGCAACATGATAATGCCTTCACCAATAGAGCACGTTTAATCGACCGGTACTTGGAGCAGCACCATATCCAAAGACTGACGTGATCAGCAAGGTGCTTGGGCTTTAATCCTATCGGGCACGTGTTGAATAATCAACGTCGATATGTTGCTTACCTTGACCCACCTCTCGGAAGCGTACAAGATCTCCAAATACCTCTATGGACAAATGGAGTTGGCTGAAACCTCTATAAACAGCATGAAGCATCATTGTGAAGAGTCTGTTGCTCACGCTGTTGATAATGACCTGGCGACTGATGTTGTTTTCATCATCCTTAGGATCAACCACTTTCTAGGTCAGGTGCGTGTCTCTTGATTTATCAGTTTCCATCAATGTATGTTACATGAAGGGCTTACTCTATTACAAGTAACATTTTACAACATAATTTGTTAATTTTCAATCTGCTGCCTTATCTCCTTTTTGTTTCTTAATCTATGACCGACAGTGCAAATCGGGGGTAAGTTGTACCAAAACATTCATACATAAACATACTAGGTAATCTCTATTCGTTAACCATTATCTTGAATTTACGCTCCTATTTAGTCTACCCACAATACGACTTTTCAATCTTGTTAATATTGAAGTATACTTCTGAAGTAGCTCGAAATACAGTTGCACAGGTAACAGACTAGAGATATGCAACATATATCCCTAGAATAGCCTCGGATAGCCTATCCTTGGTATGTGAGTAAAACATTCAACGAACATCTGGAACGAGCGCATATACTAAGGATATTCCTTGGGATTATTCAGATATATTCTAGGATTATGTGAAAGATGTCTCTTGGAATATTCTCACAATATTCTCACCGGAAATTTAAGTCGAGGATATTCTTGTAATATTCCCAGAAGGATATCCCTGGAATATGCTAATTTATTCCCAAATGTTCTCAGACATTCTACGAATATTAGGAACGTGAATGGGATATTTCTGGGATATACTGCGCTATTTCGGCATACAATCTGGCAACACTGAGCTAATACATAACAAGCATAACATCTGGAACGTTTATTTTAAATCTACAGTATATCGAACATAGGCTCAGTTTTGCCATATTGTACAAGTTATCAATCAGACTTAGAAATATAGGGCAAACATGGATAATATTGTGTGGCTTTTTATAATTTCGTGATACATTGAATTTTTCAATGTCACGGTATTACCAATAGTTGTCTAATTAAAATTTTAGCTACCAAGTGACTCCACAAGTATTGTCTGCATTCGGCGTGATAATTGTTACTCGACAATTCTAATGCCGTGCCTGTCCAACATATCACGGAATTACCAATGTCACGAAAATACCTACTCATCGGCCATTGCCCATGAATCTAAGTGTATATTAGTTTCGGGTCTATATGAAGCGTTGAAAATAAAGAAATAAACAAGTAAACATGCAAGGAAAGGGGGTGGGAAAGGAGACAAATGGCTTCTCGTATCTCGCACATTATGTTTTCGCTTCCATACCAGAAGCAGCCATAAATTTGTTTGCAATTGAAAATTATAAATCGATGATAATTATCTCAACAGTATTCTTTCATTTGGATGGCAACACTGTAAGGAATTTGTAGACCAGAAAACCGTATAATAATAGTTTCATCTTTTGGCCTCTTCCTATTGAATGGAGGATCCAAAACACGGTTGTAGCCCTCCTTTTATTAATGGCGCCGCACACACACACACACACACAGACAGGAAAACGAACCCCTCCACCCACGAAAAAAAAAAGTGAGTTTCACACTTTGTTACTTTATATAATCACCGTTGACATCGCAACCCCCTAACTGACTTTTTTCTTCTTCTGTCACTTCAAGGATTCAAAAAATTTTCTTGGTTGGTTTAGTAAGTTAGTGGAGCTGTGGGGGTGGGGTGGGGTGAATTGGAAGGAGGAATGTGTTTCGGGAAGGAAACAACTCCAGTTCTTTGATTGGACAGCTGGTGTCTTACCTGTATTTCTTTTCTTGTGAAAAAAGACAGAAAATTGGAGAACTAAATACCCAACAATTAACACACATACATACATACATAAACACAAATGCTAGAAAGAATTTTCTAAAATAACCACCTAAATGCGTCGGAAGTATACAGAAAGGTATTCCCTCTAGTTTAACAGATTATTATTACATATGTAGCGTCTTGTTCTCTTTCTAATGGACTCAAAATTCTATGATTCTGGCGAACACTTTCAGGGACGTATTTACCCCCCAAATGTCAGAGTTTTATGAAAAAATAGTAAAACTTCAAGAGTATTTATTACACATTCCCCCCCCCCCCAACACACCTTGGTCCCCCCGCGGAAGCTCTTGGACCCCTCCCAATACCAACTTCTGGATCACTTCTTGATAGTGCTCCTTATAAAATTGTTTCCAAACATCTGCCTCTAGCGACAGAACACCAACAATGATGTTGGTTACTTTACTTTCAGATCACCCTGTAGAACGAAAATTAACTTCAAGAAAACACGTTTACTTGTTTATGGTATGATATTACAACGTTTCTCTCTTGCTCGGTAAGAAACTGTAAGTACTCTGTATATATATAACCTGCATACTAATGCATTACAAAGAAGCTCCATATATGTCGAGTAATACTGTTTAACTGCCTCATATAACATTCTATTCACCCACCCCGTCCACTATTAAGCGCCCCCCTTTGACTGAAAAAAAAAAAAAAAAAACTGCGCTTGCACTCGAAACGCATTTGTCACACGTCTCTGTGGCGTTCATCTACAAGACAAGATTTTTCTCTTTACGATGCCTTGCAGCTATCTTGGCTCCAATTTGGAGGAAAGTTATGTTCCAGGAAGAATCCATGTCAGTACTTTTCTGTTGCCAAAGGATCCCTGCAGGTAATTAAAGGATACGTTTTAATGCCACCGCTACTTAATTCTTATGTGTGTACTTTAATGCCTTTACATCTTAGCTGACATTAACGTTGGACTGTGATTTGGGCCTTCTTGTTTGTTTGTTTTTTCTTTTGAGTAAGTTAATAGAACACATTGTTTACATAAGACTTCTGAATATTTGTCAAAATTTGCAAGTTTACTAAGGTTATATATATATATATATATATATATATATAATAAATCACAGCCATATTCAATCCACTAGTGGATGAGGCCTCTCCCCGAAGGGAGGAGTTGGTCTACTGCTCCCACGCTGACCAGACGGGTTGGAAGAGGAGAACCGAAGCTCTCACTGTGATCGCCACTGTCTTTTATTCACAGCGGCTCCCCAATTGTCCTCACGATGCTGGGTCAACACCGAAATATTTGAACCCCCATCGGGAATCGAACCCTGGACCGCTCGCATTGAAGTCGAGCTACCGGCTAGGCTACGCAGGATGCTCATATATATATATATATATATATAAATAATTGGTAAGTATAATTTCAAGCCAAATACGAGGAAGAGCCAGAAAATAGGTTAACAATTCTACATAAATAAAAAAACACATGCAATATTTACTTGGCAACCAGTTTTATTTTTGCACATAATTACCACCTACGTTGAGACCCAGCGAGAGCCCCAATACCTGCATAAGCGTCTGTACGTTGTTGCCGCAGCAACACATACGGTCCTTCCGTTCAACGTAAGTATCATACGTGAAGACCTTACCGCCAAGTTGAGTTTTAAGCGGACCAAACAAGTGAAAATCATTTCTCTTCCCGCACATAAAACGCATTTTCTTCTGACTGGAGCGTTGATAGTGGGGTCTGAAAGGTGGAATTTGATGAAAGGTAATCGCTTGTCATTCTGTAGTTCCAGATGATTCACATTGCGCCAAATCTTCATGAACAGATCGAGATTGTACTGATGAGTGATGATTGCAGTACCAGTTCCGTGCGTGATCCGGAGAGAGCAGGCACGCAATTATGTTCAAGCTTCTGAAAATTTGAAGAGACGGGCTCTGTGCACGATACGGAACGCAGTGCATAACGAAGGAACGCACTACTCAACGATTATAGGCGATGCTCACTATTTATCAGTATTAACTGTTCTGCATGGAAAAGTACCATCTTTATAAGCTGCAATTGCAACACCTGAGGGAGGATGAGCTAGACGTGCGGTTACACTTGCACAGTAGGTTCTGGAGTGGTGCAATGCGGACCCAATGTTTCCTCTGTGTTGGTTGTTTAGCGGTGAGGCCCTGTTCTGTGTCCACGGTAAGGCCAATAAATAGAATCATCGTTGTTGGGCTGATGCCAACCTATCGTGGACAGATGACAGTAAAGCAGATGGAGGGAGCAAAATCATGGTGTGGTGTGAGGCATGGGACACATGAATTATGGGGGATATGTTCATTCATGGCAACGTAACTGATGAACAATACCTGGACACCCATCGCGAGAACGTGTTCCCCTCACTGCTGAATCTTGAAGGCGATTGTCCTTTCTTTTCTAAACAAAATAACGCACTGCACTACAAAGGTCTGACAGTGGTTGAATTTCAAATTTCGGGGTGGTTGAATTGGTCAGCGAGAGACCAGCGAGTGCCCCTTCGTTCCTCCTGATCTCAAGCCCCTTGCTTGCTAACTGGGACCATCTGAAAGACATGATGTATCGCAATGCATTTTTTGTGATTCTGGAATTTCCGACTTTCAGAAAGTCGAGGTTTGGAAAAGACGTAAGTTCGGAAAGCCGGAATTTAAGAATGTAGGCATTCCGGAATATTGGAATTTGGAAAAGTCATTCGGTTTGAGCCATATAGGCCTATGCTTCAGGTTCCTGGATCCCCGAATTTCGAAATCCGGACTTTTCGAAATTCCAACGTTCCGGAATGCCATGAAGAAAAATTCAATTCGATTCAAAAAGTCAGAACTTCAAAAACTCCGCATTACGGAACGTTGGAATTTCGAAATTCCGGGATCTGGAATTGACTTAAAACTTCCGGACATCCCTGTGCAATGTGCATAGAAACGGAAGCCAGTAGTAATGGGCATTCATTATCTTTCAAATAAGCACTAATAACTCAACGTACGTCCAAACTTGTCCTCGGCACAATTCAGATTACAGTCTCCTAAGGCACCTGACATACTGTGACTATCTGCCCGAAAGTTATGCTATTCAATGGACGTCATCCCCCTTGAACGGTAATACTCCGTCCATCCTTAGAGACCAGGAATTCTGCCTGGAAACATGTTTCAGATCTGAAAAGTCTCAACTGAACTGCTGGCGAAGCTTACGAAACAGTTTAAAAATGGACTTCGAGCCTCCTGTGTCTTCACTGGGAGTTGAACTCCGGACCTACCAGACGATGAATTCAATTTCTCATCCGTGCTGAATACAGGACAGAAATTTAAGTGAAAATAAATTGAGGGTAGTATTGACTTATACTATTACAGTTTATTTCTCGTAGCATTGTTTGTGTTGGAAAGAGTCACAAGTATTGTAAGTGTTAATCAAAGACCAGGGCCGTGGCTAATTGAACATGAAAGGAGCTTAAAAAGCGCGTAAAGTGGGAGCACTCCAAGACTATAATGGTGGGAAAGAGCCTGCCAAGGAAGCAAGAAAGATTCGAAACTAAGGAACGAACGTTGAAAGGGGTGATGGTAGTGCTGCAGTGGTGGTTGTGCTGTTTTGTATAAGGGAGTCATATGTCTCCTGCAGACGCTCAATTGGATTAGATCTAAAAATAGCAGGGGCAGTCCAGCAACCGGCTAATGGCTTGGAAATCTAATTCGGAGGAGGCGAGCAGCTCGTGTTTGATGTGGCAAATCCACCCCTGCTGCCCGAAATGTACTATAAACTTTAATGAAAATTGGTCTTCAGACACTAACGCGAAAAATGTCTCTCTCTATCTATCCATCTCTCGTTCTCTTTCTGTCTGTCCTGTACATGTATATTTGTACGGCTGTCAAAAGGGATACAGAGAGAGCCATATTGGGCGGCAAAGGACGGAAACACTGAAGTTCTAAACAAAATAAAGAAAAAAAGTTGAAAAGTAAAAGAAACCAATAAAATTGCAATGATTGTTATTTATTCTAGAGTAGTCCGTCATAATCGGTTAACATATGTAGAGACACCTTTTCAAGAAGAAGGCGACATCTAACAGAGACCTGAGTGTTCCATCTATTGTTTCATCACACGCCCTCACCCTCACCGCTTAAAGGTGAGGATGAGTGCAAAGTTGCAACATGAGGGTGAGGAATGATCGAAGATGTGAAGATGAGAGCGTTGAGAGTGAGGACGAAATTGAAACGTGAGTGAGGTTTGGTGAAAATACCTTTGGTATTTGTAGCTATTTCTCTTCAGTATAGTTGGCAATTAATATAATCTGGGTGTATGAGTTCTGGTGATACTATTTACAGCTTATCCACCATATCCACTTTAAAAGAAAGCAAATACCAAGTTTTGAATAATTATGGTGTAAAAGAGTGAACAGATATTTTTGAAATATTTTTCTAGGGCAAACATCTATTGAAGGCTGCTGCTAGTAGTTGAAAGTATGAAACCTAGTGAAGTGCTGAATACACCTACCTAGATAGCGGGAATTCAGAAACTGAATTTAGATATTTCAATTAGGTTAGTGTATTGTTTCATATAGATTTAATAATAATAAACTGAAATGATATTAGTCTTAATCACTATATATTTGTTTTGATTTAATATTAATATTTTGCCCGTATACTAGTTTACTTTACACCTCGTTGTGAAATGCCTAGACATCGAATGAGTCCTCTTTTTCAAAATTAAAAATCTTGTTACCTTAAAGTGACTAGTTTTGACTTCACGTAGCGATTTTAGATTTGATTTAGCGTTGCGGAATGTTTCTTCCTAAAATATTTTAAAATACATTTTTTTTTACCATTTATAACTATTTTTTTTGAACAATAGGGTAAATAAGAAAAATATGTTAGAGCACAATAATTGATGTTCTGCAGTATGAGAAATGTAGTATTTTTTTTATATTTCGCTAAACTATAAATTATGATAGGCTATAAGTTAAACATGGTTTTTTTTCGGTACTTACCAATAGGTACGTCAACAATTTCATTTCAATTTGATTTACTTTCCATCAAACTGTTCTTACCTGAAAAATATGTGACAAAAACGAAATCAGTTAATTCTGAAATATATACCACAGCACGTATTTCAAAACTAATATACCTCGAAATAGAGAAGTTAGTAAACTTAAACTCATATATTTATACCACACTAGTATACCCAAAATATACCAGAAAAGTTCTTAAAAACTAGTAATAAAGAATATACTCTACAAAAGCGATGTGCATATTTCACATATCTTCCGAAAATCTCTTAATATTTTGTGTTAAATAACGGTGTGTGCCAGAAATGCGGGCGAATTAACAATATATTTTTGAAGAAGTGACATTTAAATGTTTCTTCTGGCCTTTGTGTTTCGCGATTACTTTTTGAACACTTATCTATACTTCAACGATAACATATTCCGAACACTTCTCGTTTAAGTTACTGATATGAACTTCTATAAACTGTCTATGCGTGATTGTTGCAATTTTGATTAATTCCATTTTTTACGGGAACCGAAAAACGGCATTTGATTAAATTAAAGACAAAGGTTACTTTCTTACTGAGTTACAAGTTGAGAATCTTTAATTTTGTTTCGAGGTAAAAGTCCTGTTGTGCGTTCAAACAGAACAACTCATAGAAACCGATCACTTCTACTCAAAGCGACTACTTCAACCAAGGATCTCTAAAGCTAGGTGGCATACCTTCGTATGCCTCTAATGTATTTTTTCGTTACACGAAATTTGCAATGTTTCTCCTACAAATTCAATCCTAGAGAGTTCAAACTTTCAAAGAAGAAAGTTGAGAACTATTTCAAGAGTTCGATCCGTGCCGATTTTTTCATTTTTGTTCATTATAGGTTTGGATATTTATTACACAATGAAGCTTTTTCAACAATGAACAAAAGATAAAAGTATCGGCAAGAATTGAACTCTTGCAATGGTTATGAACTTTCTTCTCTGAAAGTTTGAACTCTCTAGGGTTCAATTTGTAGGAGAAACTACAATTTCGTGCAACGAAAAGAATAAAATACATTAGAGGCATACGGAAGTAGAGTAAATCCGGGCAAAGGGGCACACTTTTTATTTAGCGTCTCATAACTTTGGAACAAAACGTGGTAACTAAATGTTTAGCTAATACTTGGAATCTCTCCTACATTCCATTGTAAAATGAGAAAGGAATATTGAAATTTGTGGACCACAAACTATATTTATTAGAGGTATGTGAAATTATATTTTGCCCAACACTATGCGGGCAGAATGAAACATACCTTAACACCAATTTAATATTTTTTTATATTAATCTAGAGTGTATAATAGTCTAGTGATATGTAAACATTATACAATAAAATATGATTTTAAAATTGTTTTAAATATAATTATAATATTATTTAATAAAATATAGATGTTTAAGGCTCAATCATTGAAATTTCAGTACAGGAAAACGGAAATTAAATTTCACGGCCCAAAGTTCGTTTCGTTCTTCAATAAGCAGTACAATTAGTTTTAATTAAATCCTAGTATAGTAACTGCAGGATTGTGTGCAGACACTTTTCGGACATTATTCTGTCCCAAAAGTGTCTGCACACAATCCAGAATTTACTATTAACATTAGACTTGTTTGGTTACGAACACACTTAAGCAAGAATATTTTTGACTTAATAATAATTTTCTTAATATTTTTTTTCTTCTATAAGTTGTCTGAATCAGTCAGTTTTCATTAGTAATGTTATTGAAAATTTCGGTACAGAAAATAGTCAAGTTGCCTGATTAAACTTACCAGGAAACTAAGTGATTATTTTTCACAGTCTTGTACATGCATTGAAGTGTTTGATCTCTGTTATGGATCACATTTCGATCTAAAGTTTGAGTGGATTATATAATGTCCTCCATATTGATTTATACAACTCTTTAATTTTACTATTGTGGGTCTATAATGAACTACTGTCCGTAGTGGATGACTTATTAAGCTCGTCGTAACTAAGACATATCTGAATTCGATTCACGACGAACAATACATCAAACGCAGTAGTTCCGTCATTAGGACCCCATCTCCATCCGATAACAGACAATGACAAACCACCATCGATTCACCTTGTCCAGAGACCTTCGGTTTATAAAAACCTGTCTGCGGACAGAACACGAACCGTCATTACCAGGAGGAGGAGAAAGATCAGCCGATCATCATGCAAGGATCCTTAATTTATCCCTCCTCCACAAAAAGAGTCACAAAGTTTTCAGATAGTTCGGCTCTGTTGTAAGAGACTGTTGCCTCTCTTGGTTGGAAACAGTTGTATTTTTTTGTTTTTGTGCAGGAAAGTCAGTGAAGATATATTGAGACGTTATGCAACAACACAAAACAGGTTGCTGAGAAGATGAGCGTAAAGCCTATTCGCACCTTGTCTTACAAGAGTCAGGGGATGGGAGCGCAGAAGGGGGCGAACAAGGTGTATGTGTGTGTAAAAGGAAGGAGGTCCAGCAACCGGAGTCTGGAGGAGCGAAGTAGAAATCTCGTCTCGGAAGAATTCCCAAGAGATGACGGAAACATTTCCTTCATTACCCCTCCATGCAAATTCTTGGCGCCCGACCCCCTCTTTACCTCTCCCCCCACGAGATAGCTGGCGCGCATGCATATCATCTTAAAGTTTAATTGAGTCTTGCCGCTAGGGGGGGCGGCACCGAGATTGCTTGGGAGTCTCAAGAGATACCCCCTCCGTGATCAAACAAATTATAAAAGATGGAGGTTGGGCGGGTTAGCCGGGTCTCTAGGATAAATCACAAGGGAGACGTCACGCGGGTGCGCTATAGCTCAGGATAACAGAGCCAAGTGACGCACGGATTGGTCCACGGATGTGAGGAAACGCGTACCATATTGGCTGTTTCCGAAAATCCTGTTTCTGTTCCCTCTCTACGAACTTTTCTTAACACCCCCATCTCTCCCTCTACCCGCTTTACACCCCTTTGCTCGTCATCAAGTCTCGAAGAATTCAGCTGTGATGTCGCCACTGCAGTCAAAGTTCTGAATGGGGGCCCATCAGCCGCCAAACTAATCTGGTAGATGTCTCTACTATCGTCCACTTGGTTTATAATAAAGTTTCCGGCTTCTCAACTAAATAATAAAGTTGTTTTTCCTTAGGCAGAAGAATGGGAAGAAAGAATTTGAAACATGCTGGAGGGGAAGGGGGAGTATGAAACAAGGGATGGGAGATGTGAAATATTTACACCGAGATACTAAGAAGAAACTTGAAGGCTTGGGTGCAGGGGATTTTCTTTTACGGATCATTCTTACAAAGGTTTATGAAACACATTTAAAATGCATAGTAAGAAATGTTACACTTCCCAGTGTTGGTGTGGTAATAGGTCACACACACACACACACATACAACTCCTCCCCTCCCCCCACACGCGCACGTAAAGAAAGAAGATCTGAAGAATAAGAAAGGAAAAATACGTTACATGAATCAACTGAGGTAATAACCAGGGATTCCGCCAGGATTTTCAGTTTGGGGAGGTGTAAAGTAAAATATGTGGAGTTTCGCACGATATGTATCGATTTTGACCGTAAACAATTTTAAGTTTGGAGTGTTCTCGGGGATTTGGGGGTTACACTCCCTACAGGGGAGGATGTGACGGAATCACTGGTAATAACTATGTACGAATAATCTAGTAGTATAAAGTGAACTATTCTATCTACGATTGTCTCTCGTCTAAGCATCTCGTATGACATTCTATCTCCTAATTATTAGAGATATTTATTATTACCCCGATACAAGGAGCTTCGAATTGCGTTGGGGACAACGGCTGGGTCGGAATCCACTGGGATCCACTTTAGACTGTTGGTCCATCTTAAGACATCATCTTCATCCGATGGAAAGTAGTGGCAAACCTCCGTAGGTTCAC
>JAGDQP010054787.1:0-13271 GCA_022664845.1 Lepisma saccharinum
CACTCAGGATGTTAGATTTGATTCTACCTAATATTGTATTGGTCTTTTCTTCTACAATAATATATCCTTACTGTATATTGATTAGACCTATTTTTGAATACCGTAGTTACGTTTGCCCTCATACCGTGTGGGAGATAAATGATCAAATTAAAAGGATCCGTATTGTCTTAGTAAAATGGTTGTGTATTAAAAAAAGAGAGTGGATATGCGTCTGTCGTCAAATTTTTGGAATCGTCACCTTGAAAGCAGGAAGAAAAATTAGCGACATTTTATTTCTACGTAGCAATATTATTGGTGAAATACAGTCATGTTCTTTATTTTAAAATATTTTATGTTCATCTAGTATCGTTAGATGAAACTAGTATTCTAGTCACCTCTCCAGAATCAGTTGACATAAATTGTTGATTTTCGTGGAAATTCAACTTTAGTACATTTGGTCGAATTGTGTTTTGCGTCATAATCACGAATTTTCTATGGATGAAACCTACATTTAACGTATAATACCAATGACGCTTGTGTTTAAATCGTGCAGAGTTCTGGTATAGAGACCAACATCCGATGCCACTCCCATTCTATACCACTCAGGTTCTATCTACTTACGGAATAATAAGTATAATATGCCAGGAGCCCCGACATTTGTATAATAATGTTGTTGCTGTTGGTACTTTTTGTTTTCTCGTAGGGGAAGAGGAGGAAAATTATACTCTCTATGGAATAGAATAATTCTTGTTTGTTAAAACTTTTTTCTTTTCATCGTTATTACTTATGTAATGTTTTTCTAGTTGTTCTGCGTATTATGTTTAGTAGTTGTTGATTTGGAAAGACGGTGATACGTCAACACATGTAGGGCAAATATTTACAAGCTTTTGATCTTTTATACGTATGTTAATTATCATTATAAAATTCTCAGTTAGTTCTAAAATAATCTAGGTGTTTAGTGAATATACTAAAACTTACCTCATACAAAGTTTTGTATTGTATACATTATATCAAATGCATGCTAATATGGACAGTTAATCTGTTTTTCTCTTCATTTTACTTTTCATGTATTCACTTTTCTGTAGCTGTAAGAAAGCTTATTAAATTTTACTTTATCTTAGGGGTATCTGATCCATATGAACATGGTCGTGGTTTAATTCTGGCAGATTTCAACGGAAACGGAACCATCGATATTGCTTACGGAAATTGGAATGGACCTCATCGCCTTTGTATGCACACAATTGTGAATGGAAAATCACATTTTAGGGTTTGTATTGCCAATTTTTTGCTTGCTATCAAACTACGTGATAAGCCCTCATAGGTGATGATGTTCAACAGGCCATAGAGCTAGTAATCAATAAGGGTGTAATTTTGTAAACGATGAAGTGAAATATTACTACAAAGAATCTTGTAAATACGAACGACAAATCACCTTCGTAATCAGACATACCATCCTTAGTAATAGGATTGTTTTCAAAGCATTTTAAAAGGAAATTTTCACACGGATGTGTTTTCTTTTACTTCTTTTCGATTATAAACTATGTCGATATTCATGCAGTTATTTAACTTATATTTCTGGGAGGTGATTAACATGTAATGTCCAAGCCAGTCACAGGTTTGAGGGATGATGTACCCTAGCGATCATTTCTGGGAAGGAGGATAAGGCACATTTATCTAGGTACTACTCTCACATTCACCCGGTGAAAACTTCAGTATTGCTGGAAGCAGGGTTTGAACCTGGGCGCTGATCCGAAGTCCGCGTCTGTAACCACTACACTACTAATACGTAGACTTTTTTTTTAAATCTCGTTTAACTACTTTAATTCTCTGGAACGAGTTGCATGAAATTAACTAGAAGATGTAGTTCTTCTCAGAACTTTTAATATTTGCATTCTGTCCGCGGTAAAAAAATAATGATCAGAATACTGTTTTCTGCTCTCTTCTTTCTTTCGTTGCTTTTTTCGTCTTGTTTGCAATTGAGCTGCTTAGATAGATGAATCATAAAGAAGAGAGACAGAACTTGAATAAG
Source organism: Lepisma saccharinum (assembly GCA_022664845.1). Lineage (NCBI taxonomy): Eukaryota > Metazoa > Arthropoda > Insecta > Zygentoma > Lepismatidae > Lepisma > Lepisma saccharinum. Next base: position 2,009 of record JAGDQP010054787.1, read on the forward strand.
TACCAACACTTCGGTAGTAGGAAAATTAAACACGTATGCTGCACAAAATATATATTGTGCATTAACCTATGAATTTACAGTGATTAAAGCTGCTAGGTAAAATTGTCATGTCAAGGGGATTAGTGTAATGATTATCTGTGGTTTATACTTCTCTTCTCAAGGCAAGGAAATTCCGTTAGCAGGAATGCCCAATGGATTATTATTAGTTTAATATGTGTGTGAGATTATTCCTCGAAAGGACTACCAGCCTGGCATATAAACGTGCCTCGTCAAGGTTAAGGTTTTCAGATTTCTTGTTACGTTTATTTTCATTTTAATGTTTTTAGAAGTGGAAAAGACTCGTCTGAAGCTTTACTATATGGTGGCATTTGTGTCACAATTCCAGAATATAGCCGTAGGCACGGAATTTGAAGAGCCTTCTCCTTTGAGGTCCCTTGTGGCTGGTGATTTCGATAACGACGGCAATATTGAGTTGTTCTTTAACAATATGGCATTCCAAGGACCTGCTCCGAATCGCTTTTTCCGAATTGTTCGAGGTGATCCAAATCAAGACCCAGCTATTGTGGAACTTCCGTCTGGAAAAGCTTTAGAACCTTCAGGAAAAGGAACGGGTAAGTCCTAGTCTTTATTAAAAAATCAGTATTTTGCTTCAGTTACATATCGTCTATCCGTACAGAATATATGATTGTGAATATTGTGTGCTATTAAATTCCACTGTTTATATTGTCAGTGGTGAATTTTATAAAAAATAATCTGCTTTTATTACATTCTTTCTGAGCAAGTGAGGCTCAAGGGAAATTCTTAAAGGCTGTAGATCACATCTGCATCATGATATGCTCATTTCATTGATTTATATAAACATTATTTTACTCGTTTTGTGTTTCCCAGCAGTGGCATTTTAAAGTTCTGTTTTCATCCAATTCTTTGTCACGTTTTTTTTTTTTTTTTTTTTTTTATGCATTGTTTTATACATGGACTTTTATTTTGCAATATACATATTGTATTTTTCCTTTTACTTTTTTAACATGTGTGAACTATACAGGAATGTATTGCCTTAACCCGCTCTTTCCGGAGAAATTAGGTAGAATGGCCACAACCTTATTCGAGGACCATCGCGGCATTCGCATGGTGAGACTGTGGGAAACATTCTTCAGCATGGCTAACAACAGGCCTGATACAAAACTCGATTTGTGAAAATAACCATGAAAAATTCGAGAACAGAACTTGAAAATTCCTCTTTAGAGACAGATAAGATAGTAAAATAATGACAATTATTTTGATTTACGCTTTTAGTGGACAGAATCTTCACGGAGATTAGAAATCCAGAAGTTACTGGACAAGATATATATAAATATAAGTAGTAAGATAAAATGAGTTGTATGGGCGGTAACAGCACTATGGATTACGCCCGTCCCGATATATATATATGAGTTCCCTTTTATTATTTATTTTTAAGTTCAAGATGAATTCAGAAATTATTCTTCAATTATTACCAAAAACATTTTCTTCATTTTTCTTGCAATTGTAATCCGTAGAAGTAATAAATAAAGCCAGTAAGTTAGTCAACAACAGCAGGAATATAAAACAGATGCTTGCTATTGAGACAAGTAAATTGTACTTAGATGCAGATCATAAAATTATCTTTATAAAGGGGATGGAAAGTAAACATTTATATTCCGGAGCGGAAAGCTGTGTTTATTGCAATCTGGAAAAGTTAGAGAAGTATGAGGGTATATCTCATGAAATATAAAACTGAAAGTTAGAGAAGTGCTTAATTGTTGTTTTCTTTCTTCCAGCTATATTATTTTCACCTTCTTAATAGCAAAATAAAACAAAACTTTTCTATATATTATTCTGTTAAAATGCAAAGTTTAACTTTTGTCTAAAGAAGAAGTACGGGAATTTATCCTACAAATCTCGTGGAGAGAAAACTAACATATTCTTACCTGTCGGTGTGCAGCTAATTCTCTCGAGTATTAAACACAAACTAATAAGTAAAATCGTGATATATTTTGCGAGTCTATGCGCTCTCATTCTCAGCCTTACTTACATTACCTTCCCGTAATCCTTTTAATTTTCCCATCGTTTGATAATGCGAGCGCGCAGACTCGCGAAATATATCACGATCTTATTTATTAGTTCGTGTTTCATATTTAAGAAAATTATCTGCACACCAACAGGTAAGAAAACGAGAATTTGTTTTTAAGAAATAGTGTTACAGAGAAAAAGAAAATACCGTTCACATCAACGGAGTGATATGGGTTGCCATAAAATGGTAGTTGTTACTTTAAGGTTCAAGTAATGAATTATAGCACATAAATATACGAAGTTACTGTTTGAGTTTCAGTTACCTAGGAATTCTAGACTGTGAGAGAGAGAAAACATCTCATGGTTTTCTAATTACATTTGCATTGAACTATAGTTTTGTGTGAATTGAAACAGTAATAAGTGACTTCTAATAAGTAGAGAATGTCTAAATGTATGACAGGTTGTATGTTCGATTTACATAGAATGGCTTTAATAAAACGTTGTACTCACGTGTGATAAAGTACAAAGAAAGACGATTTCGATAAACAATTCTCCATGTTGTTGTAAAGAAAGATTTTTTTTTTTTTTGTATTTGTATTTGATGTGTATTAACGGGAGGCATATATGACCTAACCCCTTCATAAGTGTGTGAAGTATTGCCCCCTTGTTAATCACTTCCGTGGATGTGGATAATAGCTCTCATAGCTTCGATTCCAGAGTGGGAGTGAAGAGAAACTTCCAGGGTGACCAGTGTAAGAATGGTTCCATTCTGCAACACTGCCCTTGTGCTTATCCGATTTCAGTAGCCTTCACCACTAGACTACAGAGGATGGGTAATTCTGAGTTGTTATATATATAGTGCTTACAAAAATATTTGTTCGTCAAATTTAGATAATTTTGTTCATACGTATGTATTTTATTTTATCATCAGTTGTAGATCCTTCCATTTTTAGTGTTCTCTTGTGTGGAACGAAAACACACTGTGTTCATTTTCCCATAGTAAGATCATAACTACATTTTCATTGAATTCATGATGAAGTAAGCCACTTAGTGCGTCAGTTGCCGAGGGAAAGTTCTAAATGTTTAAATTATTTCCATAAGAACATAAAGATAGGAAGTAACTAACTCTGACCTTGCGTCCATGACTTGAAATTAATAGCACACGTTGACAAGGCTTACACTAATGCCTACTAAAATTCCAAAGAAGTTTTAGTGTTTTGTAGTTGTTGTATTTTGTCTGTAAAGTCTAGTGTAAGCCTTGCGAGCGTGTGTTATAACTTATAAAATAGGAAATATTATTTTGCTTTAAAGGTATATGCGTTGTCAATAGGGATGTTTGTTGGTAAAATTGAAGGAATCCTATGGATTCAAAAACATTTTTCCATGAGATAATGGACATCTGTCAAGAAGGCAATAAATCAGTGTCTAAAAAATAAATTAAGGGAATAGGATCTCTTAGCAAAGAATCTTGTTTTCAACGTGATAAAGTGTAAGAAGATCCAAATTAATATTATGTGTATTCCACAGGTGGTATCGCAATGGATTTGGACGGCGACGGACGCCTAGAACTAATTTTGTCTCATGGTGAGTCTGCTCCACAGCCCCTTTCAGTCTTCCACATAACAAGAGGACAAGGTTATAATTTTCTTCGAATATTTCCTCGTACTCAGTATGGTGCACCTGCCAGAGGAGCTAAGGTACAGTGGAAAACAATAATTGTTTTATATCGGTAGAAAAAATACTTTAAAAAAAAATGAATTTGGTTTGTCTGCTTAGTTTTATTTAGTACATTAATAACAAGGATGTCACTCAGTCATTAAGCGTAGAATGGGAGCAAATAAAGGTTTGAATTTCTTATACACTTCTATGTCAAATATACACACACATGGAAAGACCATAAACTATTCCACGCATTTGTACCTCTACTTCTGGTAAGGCTGTGATAATTTGGGTATGTGTTTATCTACGTAACATATTGTCATTTCTGGTAACTATCATTAACTGGCTGGGTAATTTTGAAGGTAGCAAGTTTAAAGTTGGTAGTAAGTTCTGTAGCGAAATACCCTTCCTATCGCTAACACCGCTGGAGAGAAGTATAATATATTCTTATTCCACACCACTATAAAATGACTACTTTCCTTTGTACACGGTAGCTAGAGTGACCTTCAAGATCCTAGGGAATACTTCCTGTGATTAAATGGTTTTAACGGTACTGAGTTTATGACCATTCGGATTAAGAGATTCTCATTTACGTTACCTTGGCACTAATTACAATATTATAGTAATAGTAGTATTGTCTCATCGCAATTACAATCATAGTAATAGTAATAATTCGTTAAGAAGGATGGATGACAGTTCTTTCTTGTAGAAACCTACTTACACAACAACGATCGGATAAATAAACTTGCGTCATTTTACTTGCTCATAGATCGGTTCACTCGGACAACATTATTTTATTTACACAACACTGATTTTGCTATTTGTAAACGAAAAAAACTGAAGGAAAATGGGTGCACTACGATATAAATACCTTCGAAGACATTATTTCCGATATTGTACATTAAAACACTAACAAGCTACAATCTATTTTTCATGCTTTCCAATTAAAACCTTATATTTGTCATTGAGTGATGCATTAGATTGTTTGCATTGGTTATAATGTATTGGTATATTTAAGAGTGAGTTCGATTCGTTGCAGATTAAGCTGCGGGGTTCTTCCAGTGCGGTTGCATATTATCCGACCCACTATCAACCGACATTTACATATTCATGGATACAAGGACCCTCAAACTGACTGTTTTGTTGCTTTCGGGATGCAAGATATTAATAAAATCAACCAAAGTGCGTTTATATTCCACACTGAAGGTTTAGCCGAACTGAAGATATGAAAAAGTACTAAGAAATTTTAATGCCAATGGTAGGTGTGGTGTCGTGCCAACTAGCTGACTAAGAAGATTTTACGACGATATGTGGCAAAATGTTCATGTCTGAAGCATGTAAATGGATTGTTGATGCCATTTCTTACGTAGCGGCTCTGGTAAAGCGGTAAACCTCTTTAGGAACTGTATTTGTAACGGTCAGAGGGTTCCATTCCCAACAACAGTGAACAAAATTGAATTCCCATATTCCATTGCGTTGATGTCAACGGAAGATTTTGTGGGAAACTTTATCCAAAGATCCATGTATGACTAGAGGTTTCATTTAGCCCCTGACAGGGAAATCTGAGCGACAGTAGCACTCCTAGTGTCTGGGGAACGCAACACGAAACAAAAATGAATTGATATTCAGTACTTCGCGCTGATATCTAAATACACAAGGAGTTCAGTCGTTGTCTGCAGAGTAGCGTGACACGTTGGTTCTAAATTGTAAGTCGAATGAGAAGTATTTTCAAATTCCCCGCTTATATGATAGCCAAACCTCAAATGTCACCATTTATCATGGCCTAGTGAAGTCTAGAAGGTTCTAGGCCTCCTACAGGCATGACGTTAAATGAGAAAATGAAAGGGCAAGGATTTTTTTTTTTAACTGATTCACATGCTTTCAATGCTATAACGGGTTTCCTATATGTTTTTCCTGCACGCGCATGTGTGTTCGTGGCTGCTAATTTCCCTGTTGCGAGAGGTACTGTGATAGCATGACTTGCCCTGTTTGGCTGCAGTTGTCGCTAGCTAGCTTGCGATTTCCAATGATAGTAGTGTGATTTCTCTATACGGATACTCTTTGCATAATCGACGATATCTTCCAGTTGCATCATACACCATTCATCCAATGAACGGGAATGACTTACCTGTTATTTACATTCCTTGGATGTTCATTGTCCTAAACTCCACCATCTCCTAAACTATTATGTAGTGTGAAAAACTCCTTATACTACTGCCCTATTATCCTAGTCCTTTGACCTAAATATTGTTCGTGACAGCCTACCGTGTTTAATTTCTATGTACAGTTCTTCACCTCGTAATTCTAAACAATAAAACATGTTACCCTGATGTCGAAGGATGACATGTGAATGTAGCTGTAGCAATGTTCAGTATCTTCCGCAGAAGACACGCTGAAATTAGTCAAACATTCCTCTTCGATTAAACTAAATCTTTTGGTTGTTGTCTTTCATCCTCTGTCTTCAGAGACCTTTCCTTTCCTTTTTTATTTATTGGTGTTATGAGGAGTGCATAACCCATCAGGATGATGAAGCTGCTCTTATCACCAAAATAGTATAGCTGTAACATATACCTAGTATTACTATGAATACTGTCACAACATTTTAAGTCAGTTGACACAAAATGCTGAGAGGTAATGTAATATCATAATAATATGAGTAACATACAGGTATGAAGAAACGAAATCACAATTTATTATTCAAAATGGCAACCTTTGGCACGCACACAGTCCTTAAGTCTTTGTGGTCACTCATCAATCGCATTACGCAGCACATTGACTGAAACTCTGCAAGTGCCTTCACAAGAGACCGCTTTAAACTGTCAATATTGGGATATCTCTTCTTGTAAGCCATTTCCTGAAGCTTAGACCACAATTTGTAGCCCCCGAAGGATTTAGGTCCGAACTTGACCAGTCCCTCAAGCACTGTCTCCTGGTACACTTTGGTCGATGTTTTGACACATTTTTCTCACACCCCACCACACAAAGACTGATGCCGGATGAAGTTCCCTCTGGACCTTGAAGCCTTTTCACCAGCTTCTAGAGGATTTGGCATATATCTATCATTTTGGGCATTAAAAGTCTCAACACTGAAACCTTTTCATCACTGAACAGAATTAGACGGTGATAATTTGCTGCGTAACGCGTAAGTAAGATTTGAAGAGCCTCTGGCGGTGTCAGGAGGTGTCCTTTGCGTCGTTTGTAAGCATCGAATCTCAGGGCACTTCTCAACGTGCTAGACATAGACATTGGTGACACGTTTAGCTCAGGCGTCATCATTGACTGTCTTCTTACCGTTTTTCTGCGCACACATGCCGCTATTGCTTTAACCATTTCTGGAGTCCGCACTATGCTTGGTCTTCCTTGCCTTGGGCGGTCTTTCACAGTTCCAGTCTCACTGAACCGCGGTGCACAAACTTCTTGCTAATTTGCAGCATCTGGAGCGTTTTGAAAATCTCCCAGCAATCACGGCTACATAATTTTCATAGTCGCCCCATTCCATCGTGAACACTTGGTACAAACAACTTTGCACTTCTGCTGCTCAACTATCAATGACTCACGTTTCATTCCGCACCTCGGGAATGTGCAGACGTTTAGGAGCGGACGTATAACCACCCTCAAAAGTTGACAGTATTTATGGTAATACTAGGTAGCTGAATAACTTCTGATGAATCAGACCATTAGCTAAGTCGATTTTTAAATATTTTAATTTGCATCTATGGAAACCAACAATCGCTTCACGTTGTATCTATTTTTTTTCTCGTTCTTTGTTGCCTTTTAATCATCATCGTCGTTCAATCTGATACATTATTTGAATAAAACACGGTTAGTCTAAAAGTTTCGTATGTTATAATCAAGAATGTGTATTCTTTTAGACGTGTCAGGATTGTTTTCACAACTTAACACAACATAATGATCTGTTTTTGCAGTATCCAAACAAATGATGTCTTCGGTGCACATGGAATAACGAAGGTATTTTATTGGATTCGTACCACAGATTCTCACAAAGAAATCATAGTAAAATTATTATTCATATGTTACACACAAACATTCGAAATTAGCTATAATTTCCATTTTGTTAATGTTACGCAATGAAGCAATGTAATTAGGATTTTGCATAGTTAACGTATTACTCAGCGTCCAGTCTGTTTCTGAATATTACTGAAACTAGTAACGAACCAGTCCCTTGTCTAAACTGGAACCATCGTCATGGAAATGAACATAAAAGAAAGATTTAAATGTGTGTAGGAAGAAGGAAATTAGGTACAAAACGAAAGTGTGATGGTCTGGAGTGGATTTAATTTTCAGTTACTATTTGACTGCAATCGCTTATTAGATGAAAGGACTCAGTTAAACTAGTATTACAGAGTTTCCTTTTCGTACTGCTTCTAAAGATGAATGAGCGGTAGTAGGAAATTCATTTCAGCTATGGATAATATGGTTCCTTCCTTTCCTCTGAAATTATGAAATATCACTTAAGCTTGGCAACGTATTTTTCAAAATGACTTATTACGTAGCAACAAATAGGTTTAGAGTGAGGGGGAAGGGCGCGCATGTATTATATTGCCAACTTATAAAAATGAAGGTTGGTATGGCGTTTAGTGTTGTAGAAGCAGAAATGGGGTGGGATGATACTACAGATCACTCTGCCGTGGTCATAGCAAGAGGCTGCATCAGTTCTTCCTCTGCTTCGATTTTTTCAATATCCAACCAGGCGAGCTAACGCCCATGTTGTGTTTGTAAGGGTGTAAGGTACAGATAGGATATATGTGTGCTTCTCTATATTATTCAATAGATATTCTTACCTTCTACTTGACATTTTGGATTCTTAATCGTAGGTGCAAAGGGAAGTTTAATAGTACCTCCACACAGGCGCGTCGCTTGGACCAGCATGGTATCCTCGCGCGTGTTACCAATTCTGATCCGGGAACGGTAAGCAGAAGACAGTTCGTCATATCCACAAATCTTCAGTCGTTAACTTCTTGAATAAGATTATTGTGAAGTAAATAGTTATTTCTTTTCATTACATGGATCGACTAAAGTGAAATATTCTGAGGTCATGTGAAGGAGGAAATTGAGAATCTGCACTTCTGTCGATTTGTTTTTATTAACTCACTTCTTCACTCATTTTCCGTGCGTGCGTTCTCGTCTATGCGGTCATTCTGGTACTAATGATATTATTTTTTTAAAATTCTCCATCGTATATTTCACTTTCCGGTTCGCTGAGGCTTTTCCATTTCTGTATAACAATTTTTTAATAACATAATGAAGTTCAAGGGAAGAAATAGGAGAAAGGACTCAGCCACTTCAAAATTCAAGGTTGCCGTGTAAGAGCAAACTGCTTATTATTATTAGAATGATCAAAACTATTATTTTATTCAGAACATACGGTACCTCCATCATTTATCAGTTCCAACTGGCAAGTGTAAACGTGGGCTCCCTCTTTCAATAACTCTTTATCTTCAGTTCTTATGTTGTACTTCTTAATATTGTATAGTGAAATGTAGATGGACAGTTTTTAAATTATCCTTCCGCAAACTCATGAGATTGTAATTACTTTACTCTTTGAATCGTGTTGTTTTGATTTGTGTTATATTATTACATGTATCATTATATTTTTATTCCGTTTAAATTGTTTTTACATCATAATAAAGCATTGAAATTCTATTAACCAGAAATATAATTTATTATTTATTATTCTTAACGTGAGGCAAATATGAACTTCATATTATTTGTATTAGTCGTTGATGCATATATTTGATAGCACTTTAGTGCAGAAAATAAAAACAAACTATTGCAGCATTAATGAGTCCTAGTATTTATCATCATTTATTGTACCCAGCTCAAGTTTTCAACACAAAACACCATTTCCCATCAGTACTTGCGCACGCGCAGAACGTCGTCAATTGTTTCTGATTTGGACGTGCGCCATTTTAGTTTTCTATCCTCCAATTATGCACGTGTGTTCAGTGAACTTTCTCTACATCTGAGTATGGCTGAGGCCGAAAATTTTAAGTGACTTTATAGTGTATAGTGTTAAGTGTGTAACTGTGCACGTGATCAAGATACTACATGAGTACAATTCCTTCCCTCTCTCTTCAAATTTCAGCTATTATATTGCCTATTCGGCTTTTTCTTCTATGTACTTTATATACATATTGGGATGAATAAACTGTGCTTATCAGTGAGGTTAAGCGAGCATGAACACAATTTATTTACCTTATCACCAGTGACGAAAAATGATGTCTACGTCAATGCGAAGCAGAGTCCTGACAAGCAAGCAACATATCGAGCCAAGGCAGAGCTCCATCCATGCAAGACATTAACTGTATTTTGTAGGATTGGAAAGATGTAATCCAGTTACGAAGTACTTGAAAACAACAACACAGTCATGCAGAGCTTTACATTCAACAAATACACATACTCAACGAGACAATCCAGTTGAAACGACCCGATTTCAGCCACACAGCGTGCTTCTGCAACACGACACCGTTCGTCGCCACGTCGTTAATGTTACTTAAACTGCTATTCAGGAGCTCAGTTGGTCCCTATTCAGTGCCGTCAGATTGTCGCGTTTTCCGGTTGCTCTCCAGCAGTCTGCGAGGCGTTTCCGTCAACAGCGAGGTGTAACTGAAAACGTGGCTAGATGTGAGCATCGATGAAGAATATATTATGGACTAAGTCGATAATTTCTAATGGAAAATACAGATAATCCATTCGTACATAAGTTTTGTGTGTGTGTGTGTTTTTTTTTTAGGGGGAGGGGGCGCTTACAAGCTCATCATAACAAGAAACTATTACCTTTTTTACTTTTATTGTAAGGGATTAAAAAACTACAGGGTGTGCAATATGTTGCACTGTATGTATCAACACGTGAGTGATCCTTGCTTTTTTGGGCATTAGCAACTAAAGCTGGGAAGCGTTATTTCACTGCTCAGTCCTTCCGTCTATCGACTCAGGAACTACCAGGGTTACGACGATGGTAGAGGTGTCCTTGGAAAGATCTCTGCGAGAAGAGAAAAATCATCTCTGTCCGTCGACAACTTTTAACTCATTCACTACTAGGACTACGAGTGTGATTGAAGTGTCGTTCGAAAGGACTCAGCAAGACGAGGTCAAAGCCGCATAGCTCAACGCAACAAGAAAATTGCTATAGAGAAGAGAGACAGTTGCGGGAGAAACCATACCTGTAACCTATTCCAATACCTATATGCGAACATTACCCTAGAAACCTATTCTAGAATACGGCTTTGTAAATAGAATTGAAGAATACTCGCAGGCAAGTTACACAATAAAGAAAAACTGTACAAAGCTAAAGATTAGTCCGGCAGATAGGTGAAATTTTTGACAAAATTGTGCCTTGAATGATAGAAGCATAAGACTTATAGCATGGATAAAGCACATCATTCTAAAGATTTTAAGATATAGGGCCATCTCAGATTTCTCCGGAACCGGCCACAAATACGAGTTTTTGCATTTATCTCACAAACGGTGGCCCGTATATAAATTTTGCAAGGAGTACAAAATGAAAGATCATATTTTTTTTCTTTCTGAGTCGTTATTACCATTTTTCTCCTAG
>JAGDQP010054788.1:0-13271 GCA_022664845.1 Lepisma saccharinum
CACATGACTGTACAGAGCGCATTGTCGCAACACTATATTATTTTTTCAAGATACCGTAGACGTCTCGTTGTGATTCATTATATTCAAAACCGAAATGCCATGGTTTTCCCTAAGCCATGAAGATTATTTCTATTTGTTACTCTGTCGACGAAAGGTCCGCACGATTTCGTTTCATTTTGAAAGAACATCGTATGTACTGTACGGTACAATGAAACTCCTAAATAGACTCTTCATTTTTAAATAAAACAAAATAACTACCAAGGAAAGAGATATGTGTGGAATTCTAAGAATGAGAATGTCATAAAACTATTTTTAGAAGATACATCTTCTGCCTTGTAAAAATTATCAATACAAATGCTTAAAGTTATAGCTTATGGAAATAACTTTTCTTTTTTTAAAAGAAAGTCTGTTTTCTTTTAACATTCAATATTATTGCCACGAAGTGAAACTTTCTTCTACTTAAGAAACAACAGAAAATACTTTGTTGTATCGAGTAGCTAATCTTTCCGATGTATGCTTTTATTTTCACACAGTTCATATAGGCCTACACATCATTAAAAAGAAGACCAGGAATGAATAATAATAATAATAAAACGTTTCTGTAGAATAAAGTGAGGACATACGTTAAATGTATTTTCTTGCATGTTCCAACGATTTGCAAGACAATGTGAATTTATAGACTATTATCACTGTATTCATTAACTTTTGTTGACGGAAATTATATTTTTTTTATGAATTCTGAATGGACTCGATCTTAAAAGAAAATGTTGTGGATTAGTAATGCCATTCTTCTCTGCTGCTATCTGAGAAAACGTGGTGTTTTGTACTAACAAAAGGATTATCACGTGCTATAAAAACTATAAATCTTCACTACTAAACGTTATAAAAAGAACTTCCTATGGACAATACAGGTATGTGTCTTTATCAACAAGGGATAGCACAAGACTCAAAATTACATATTTGAAGGACCAATGATATGTAGTGTATGTTGGTGATTAGCATTGTATCAGAAGCGGCTGATGAGAAAGTTGCAGTGTTGCACAAAATCATTCTTCATCTATGTCTTGTTAATGAACAGTAAATGAATACCTTCATTACTTTCACTTATAGTATAGGTGAAACAATTTTACTCCTCTGTGTTCTTTATTAGAAAGAGGAAGAGATACTTTACAAGATGAGTGATTTGTCTCGGTTGTTGCAGCATTCATGCCACACCCACTTTATCTTGGTATTTGAATAAGTTCCCTCTGCTTCCTTCTATTTCAAAAGCATTGGTTGTTGCAGCGAAATTACAATTTCGCATCCATTTTCGTTATCAGGGTCAACGAAAAAAACATCTGTCTCTATTCGCACTAGAGTGAACAGCAACTTATGAGAACCCGAATACAGTTAAGGATTCACGAACATTACTGACCCTGTAGACGTTGGAATAGCAGGAGTTACACCCCTCCCATTCACACTGGGTCACCATGGTGTCGTCACCACGTCGTCTCATATAGTTTCAAATGGATCCTTTCGCAAGTGGTGACGGTTGCACCTTTCGTGGTGCGGCCAGAATTCTGGTGGCGGCATCCCACGACTTCGTAAGCTCCCAAGTTGGCAGCGCCACTACGTCGTTCCATTGTCTCAAATGAAGGCTTTCACAAGAGAGTGATTTTTTCAATCCACCAGAGGCGCATATTTATTTGACAATTTTGCATTTTAAACATGAATCCCGAAGTAGAAAACGCAAACTTCGATACAGAAAACTTGAAAACCGAAGTTCAGTCAAGGACCGCAATACGGGAAATTACTGTTGAATATTATTCATTCAAACTGAGAATTGAGGCAGAGATGCTGGGAGGTGCTTGTAAATATTTTTATAAATAAAGAAGATGTCTCGCCTGCAGAGAAAAATGAATTTGGTAAGTTTTACAATTGTAGATATAGTAAATATTAAATTGATATAATTTATTTATGGCATTTAGGCATCTCAGGCTAGGATCGGGTTAGGGTAGGGCAGAGGATGTTATGAGGTAGTCGTCCAGGACCTAGCTTGTAGATACAATCCCGGCATTTTTCTGGTATACTGAAGAAAAATTCTGGAAAACCCTTTGTTGAAGTTGAATTTATTTATAGCCTTCAGGCATCTAAGGCTCAGGCCGAGATAAGGGAGGGGTAAAGAGCGGGAGGTATCACCCAGAGCCTAAGTTGAAGGTACCCAGAATTTGCCTGGTGTGACAAGGGAAAACCTAGAAAACTGCAGTATGGTTAGCCGCTGAAAATGAACCCAATACCTCCCGAGTGCTAACTGAGCTACGACCGCTAGGTGGAAAAACTCAGGATAAGCAGCCGCTGAGGTGCAGTAAACATCTCGCTACAAGGTATTGTAATGTGAAAATAATATTTAGCTTTGATTCCTTATCTATAAAATCATTTTCTATTGTATGTAACTCTCTATCATCACTTCTTAACAGAGGTTAATGAATTTCTAACCTGATTTATTCATTTTGAAAGCAGTAAAACGTTAGATCAGTTTTCTGTCTCTGTCTGGCTGTGGGTTTGTCTGTCTGATAGTCTGTTCCCCTATTAATGTTGTATCGGGTATGCTGACTCTCATGTTCGTATCCACACTAGAGTTCGTCTTAAAATACTGTAGCAAATGATCAAAAGATGCAATGTTCATCCGCGGGAAATTAAAAATATGGTTAGAAATCTGTCGCAGATCATTGTACAGTGCGGAGAATATTCCTTTCGTTGATTGGTCTTGTAATAATGGATGCAGTCAAAATTTTCTTTTTCTCCATTTTCGGCGTTTACGTAAACGTGAGAACAGAAAAACAACAATAGCTGCTTCTTCCAGCTTCATTTTCGAACTGGTGACATGGTTGATGGCGCGACCATGGTGGCTTCATGTGGAAAGAGACATAAAATGAGAAGCGCCATCAAAATTTCAGATGGCGCGGCCATGGTGGTTTCATGTGAAAAGGGCCTTAATATTGGGTCGTATATCATGTGTGCGTGTGTGTGTGAGCTTCATTGCACACACAGAGATAAACTGAAATAATTCTCGTCTGGTATGATGGTCCGCTTATACAAGAAAGCGTGGATTGTATAAAATTCAGTTCAGTGCCGCTTTCCTTCCACTTCTTTTATAACACGTTTAAAGTAAAGAAGTTAGTGAAAATTATAAATTTAAACTTCACTGAAATACTAAGAAAAGCAAAGTCTTAATAAACTTCCTATTTATTATCTTTATTCATGTTGTTTCGTAATTCAATTTTAATTATTTTAGCCTCGAAGTCAGTACCTAGTCAAACAAAATGAAAACTTCAAACTCATTTTCCTCACGATATGTAACAGAATTCAAATGCCCAGTCGGCTTTAGCCTGAAGGTCAAAATTAATTCAAATTCAAATTTCAATGCCCATTCTCTTTAAACCAAATTAACACAATGTAGATATAGAGCTAAGTTTAAGCAATACAACAGTATATCATATGGATCACATTAAAACAGAACGTTATAAACGAAAAGTAGATGACAATGGTTCCTTTGTGTGAAGTCAGTGACTTTAGTATGCAGACACGGGGACCAAGGGCTTCCAGGGCAGTTCAAGGGGCGTCTGGATATGAAATGCATAATAAATATAATAATTATGCCTGAAGTTATACTATTTTTCCATAAAACTCTGAGGTTTGGGGTCCGGACCACTCGAACCTACCCTAAATACGTCCCTGGTAGCGTGTGTAATTGTATTTTTTTCATTGGTACTTATTTGAATGAACACATTGTTACGGGAAGAATTAGATTAATTGTTACAATCCCAGCTTGGGAATTATTTTTTAATATTTTCGTAGTACACATTAAATATATTAACATTTTCAATATTCTATTAATACATTTGGTTAAAATCTACAGTACAGTATATCATTCGCCGTTGGTTAGTGAAATTTAGTTCCGGTGACACAACATTGCAAAATGAGCCCCGTGGACACTGACCAACATCATGTTCGGATGAGCTGTTCAGGAACATCGTGAAAATGGATCCTCTGAAAAGTGTTCTTGCTATTGCAGACGAGTTGGACATACACTATGTAGCGGGCGGTGGCCATGCAACTGTCAGTCGGCGGCCCCGTGCCATCGGTAAGGTAAAAAAGTTAAACTCATGGGTGCCAGACGAATTAACACCGGCCAACAAGAATCGCCGTCTGTTCGCCGTGCAGTTCTCTCAGTGCAAGGAATAAGCGGAAAGGTTTCCTGCGTACTTCTGTGTATGAATGTATATTTTCATTACATCAATCATTGGCTTCTGCAATCCGCGATTTGGAAAAGGTTGGGAACCACTGACTTACAGCTATAAATTAAATATGTTTGAGTTTTTATTCTTCTTGTAGATGGGATTTGGATACTCTAGAACAATTTTGCAAGTATTCCTGTGACATTATAGTTTTCTCAAGAGTAGATTAACAACTGAAAATCGAGAAATGTTCAAACAAATTAATGATATGTTTGACAATATGTGGAAATCTCTCAGCAAAGCGAGAGCACTAGAGGAGGCATTAATTTTAGAAAATATGTTTTGGCAATATTTTTAACAAACTACTAGCACTTTTTTAAAATCATATTGTGAAGCCAGTTACTGGCCTTATAGGATCTATTCTTCAGTTTAGTTTCTTTCTTTATACACAATTGGATGTCTATCACGTTTGATATTTTGAACTGCATTGTATTGGTTGGTAGGTGATGTCTGTTAGCCACAATACTGTTACAGAATAGAAGTTAGTAGTAGATAGCCAGTAGCAATTAAAAGATTGTTATTTGTTTGTTAGATCGCTAACAACAGGGAAAACGATATAGCTTTTCATTGATTTGATGAAGAAATGTGTAGTAATGGAACGCTTTATTTGTTGTTTTAATGTAATTGAAGGTCAATCAAGTACATAGAGAGAGCTGATATACAATTCTGAAATGTTTCGATTATTGATAGTATCTGGGAGAACGTCTTTGTGTGTATTGGTAGTGGCACGAATATATGTTTAGAATTGATCATAGACGTTGTTTGTTGAATGTATTCGGAAGTGAATAAGGTCATTGCTACCAAAGAAACAATGAGCATTGATGATGATTATAGAAAATGATAATTTATGATACCTGAATTGTTCTCTAATTCACTGAAGATGTATAAACCTATGAATGTATTGATTGTCTATGTTTGTTGATGCGGAATGTGTACAAATGAGAAGAAAGACAATATGCTGGAGCATGGAACAAATAATGTTTGGCGTACAGTTCATATGTATATTATTAGTCATCAGTAATTGTTCGATGTGCATACAGAGGTGAGGCGAAGGTAAACATACCCCGTGATCTCCTGTTACAATTCTCCATTGCACTTAATATTTCTGATGTATATATCACTACTTACTCTCTTGTCAAACATGAAAGTGCATTTGGAATTTATTTCTCCGGTTCCTGAAGGGCTGATTGTAAGTTCGAATACTTCCGACGCAACTTGACAATTTCACAAATTGTTTTCGTGGAACAAAGCCCTGCATATACATATGTGTCTGTGTGTGTTCCGCATGTGTATTCGCACAAAGGTTATATATTAATAATAATTATTATTATTATTAATATTATCACTTTAGAAGCTATATCTCCTTTTATCTATAGGCATGCTATTTGTAGTGGTAGTAACAATAATAATAATATCGTTCATTAGCGCCTGGGCAAATGTTAATATATTACATGTTATGTTTTGGTTTCTTCTATTGAATGTACTTCTAGCATCTTTAGAAATTATAATTTTTAGTACCACATTAATGGTATATCGCTCGTATATATTTTATTTTTACCTATATCGTTTTGTCATGATCGTAACTATTTTGTATTGTTTTGATTTTACTTTGACAAGGCGACAGACAGAAGCTCGGCTACTTCAATAAAGACATTTTCAATTCAACTGCGGTTAATACGGTTTTAAGATTACTGATTCATGCAGGAACATGGAGAATCATCAGGTGTCAAGGTTTTTAGAGCAACTGTTTTGCACGTAATGACATTAATTTTACTTAGAAAACAGAATTTAGTGTCGGGGCCAATCAGAAGCCACGTACTTATTTCCTTGGCGAATATCCCTGGACGATACGAGACAAGTGATCAAGTCAAAGAAGATAATTCGTTCAAATTTGTTCACAAATTTTTAAGTGAAGGCACACTAATTTTTGGTCAGTATAATAAATCTTCGGACAGCACATGCAGAAGTCGAGAGACATATTTGTTTTAAGTCAAATACTGATTTCTTTTTCAAACAACGCATCAAGTTTTGCGGAAGTGAGTGGAAACACAATGAGTCAAAGTGCAAACTCTGCCTTGCTTGATTAGCAACATTGGGTAATGCCTTTTAAGAATCCATTAGTATATAAAGAAACTAGATATGCACAAACACAAAAGATTATGCAATTTTAGGTAAGATTAAAGAAAAGATCACCAGAAAATTCTTCTTCTTCTTCCTCATCTCATTCTTGTTAGGAGTGATTCCAATCGTTTTTATTGCATCTTGTCTTTTATCTGCACATAAATGCGTAATCTATCCATTCGGTCATCACATGACGCATGTAAACTCTTATCTTTGTTATCAGGAAATATGTAGTTCAAGGGGTTGTTGAAAGATTTCCCCATTCTTTTGAGAGAGAGATTTTTCCCTGTCTATACAAATTTTCCACTTCGCACTTCCGTTCTCACTTTCCTGTGGTTAGTATGTTATCAGCAAGGAAATTACCACATGGGGAAACAAGTAACTACTTTTGTTATCAATTTGTATAGTGACACCAAATTTGTTTTATTGACATAATATTGAGTAGTAGGACAAAAAATATTGAGTATATACCCTTTGTATTAAGGAAACGGGAATTTTACATTCTAGTGTGATCAAGTCTAGGTACTAGCTCAATGATTTCGCCCTTGTCTTGGGAAGAAAGTTTGAAACAAAATGTAAAATGGATCAAGCATCATTGTCGAGGATGATTTTCAGTTAATTGGTCCTCAGGAACTATCTTGACAACGAAAATATTTGATTTTGAAACAACATTTGTTAAGGCAATTGAAGCAGATAGATACAATGATTATTAACACCAAGAGTAATACATTGAAAAATAATATTTAGTTGAATTGCATTTATGACCTTCATCTTTGGTTCAAGGTAGGATAAGGTAGGGGAAAGGAATATGAAAAAGAAGTATGGCAGAACCTAAATTCAAGGTACCATCCCGGGATTAGTCTATTTTTCTGTTACTGAGGCTTATAAAAATTTCAGCCAGAGTGGACAAATATCACCCAAATCTGGATAAATCTCAGCCAGAGTGACCGTTTGCTGTATTGGAATCCACAGCCTTCTGAATACAAAACAAATGGTCTATCAGTTGAGCCATGATTACTCCATAAATAGAAAAGAACTAAGGAACAGTAAAATTGTTAATATTTCAGACAACTGATAGCGTGGATTGAGGTAAGATGCCACATATTTTGGTCTAGGAGCCAGTGTGGTCTGCGGAGTAATTAAAAGAAACAGAACAGCACAATTTTACACAAATACCGTCAACGGGGGTTACTTTTGGCACGAAAACAGTTTTTAATATTACTTTTTTATTGTGTCATATCAAGTTAATTTTTTTTCTGTTTTACGCCATTTTTATATACCTAATAATTATGTTAATGGCAATTCTGAAGCCATGTGGGAAATACACGAATTTAAGTCCCAGATATGCCCACAGTAACCCTGAAAGGAAATTACTTTGAGCAAAATGTTTTCTGATCTTTGGCTGGAGTATTATGTGTGTTGAGGTTCCATTGAACACATGAAAATTAAGAGCAGATTGTCCTCTTTTATTTGATGGCTAAATCATGAAAATATGTTAATATATAACACAATTACTTGTATTCTTCTTTCGTGTTATTTTCAAACATTGGCTACTAACTTTAAGTTACAATTGCATTGAAAATAAAGACTCAACACGGCACGAGTGCTCTGAATCTGTCAAAAATAGAATACTTGTTTTATATTTTCTTGTATCTATTCTGAAATGCTTCGTGCTCAGAAAGTGTAAGAAATATGTACAAGAAGTGATTTGTTATTCTTATGCACTTATTATTTTTTATTATTATTACCATTCATTCTAATAGGACGATCAAACGTCTCGTTTTAAAGGGACTGTCCTTTTTCTCGTTACATGTACCGTTGTCCTGATAAATTGCTAACGGGATGCCAAATGTCTCGTTTCTTTCTTCACTACTAAGTATTTTCGCCAGTTGCCTGGAAAAAGTCAGGAATGGACCGTTACGAACAAAAATCAGAAACCCTTCAGTTTAAAAAAAATATATATTCAAGTAAAAAATAGGCCCTACTTAGAACTGTTCTCTACTATCATGTACATTTACATTGCGATTATTACTGATATTCAGATTATGATCCTGCATAACAGTAGAGCAAATTTCTAAGTATTCTTTGCTTAAATATTTTTTGGAAACTGAAGGGTTTCTGATATTTGTTAGCAACATTCCATTCCTGACTTTGTTAGAAACTTTCCTGACTTTTCCAGGCAACTGGTGAAAACTTTTAACAGTGTACTAGAAATAAATCGACGATTTCGTCCACTTTACTTAATATCTGAAGTGTCGTTTTGGCTCAAATAACCTCCAAAAATTGCCTGACAGTAGATAGTAGATAAGAAGAACGCACTCAGTGCATTGCTTAATGCTGTCTTTCAGAATGTATTGGTTACCACCAGGACGCAGAATATTAACAAAGGTTACATGGTGTGTTCCATGCACTTAAAAATGTAGACATTCACTGTAAGAATATTGAGGTTGTGAGCTTTATAATCGCTGTGCTAAGCACAAATGCTGGTGTTGAAAGAACCATTTCAAGTGTAAATTCTGTATGAAGTGATCACAGGAACCGTTTTGTATCGAGAACGAGATAAGTAATCGATTTTGTTCAGATCTCAATTTCAGGATATTACAATGTTAGCTGTAAACAATTTCTTAGTTCTCCTAACCGTTGCAAGATATCCATTTATAAAAAAAATACATTGTTTCTCGCTCTGAACGCAACGCTTCAGATTATGTAGATTGTTACAATGTTCATAGATTTATACCAAGTCGATAGTTATTACTTGATTAAGCATCTTCCTACCAGTTCTTGTTAGTTACCCGTTAAAACGTTGTTGTTAAGTTCATATTAAGTGTCCTGTTTTGTCCCGTTATTTTATGTCTAAACTTATAAAATGTCCCCCTCCCCCTTTTTGTTTGTTTGTTTGTTTGTTTGTTTCAAAAATCTGATCACTCTATTCTAGATATTCTTAAAAAATAACGTGAAAAATGGCTAACGAAGTATACAGAGAGTATTGTCATTTGGGGTTACCCGACACGGTAAGCATTTTTCGTACCTTAGGAAACATACGGGGTATTCAGATGAGATTGTCCGTATGAGACTAGTGCGAAATGTCAGGAATGCCCCACTGCATGGGGAATTCCGACACTCAGCTGAAGCAGTTCCGATACCAAATGAAATAGCATGTAAACATTTGACAATTCACTAACACTTTACGATGAACTGACATTGCGTGTGGAAATGGCATCTGAGAGATTATCTTAAAATGAAGTGGTTTTAAAGAGAATAAAATGTAAAAGGAATTTTACCGCATCACTAGCTTTCCTCGTTACCTCTGACAACAAAAGTCAGACAAAGGATGGAAGAACTCGATCAGAATCAGTTCAAGTTACGCTGTGATGTTGATAGTTTATGTCTAGTTTCATAACAAACACCTGATTCTGAAGGAGCATATGAAGTCTCAGGGATTTTATTACTGGGGTAATTTCAAAAGTTTCATATCTATTTGTTAGTTCAAGTCCCAAAGAATCTCTGCTAAGCTCAGGTCCTTTTTGACGGGAGCTCAAGTTTGACTTCCCTCCAAATTCTTCTTTTTTTTTTCTTCTTTGTCCCGCAATATGTATCGGAGAACATGAGACGCTTTTGCAACTGTAGAAAGACATCAGTGGTTTAAGCCATGGTTTCTTTGTTCCTAGAGTTTTTCGAAGTTTTTCAGGAGTAGTTACGAACAATGTTTGCTAGGGAAAATAAATAGAAACATCTTTGTAATTTACACGAATATTGACACATACATTTTAGTGAAGAAAGTGTAGAAATATATTATTGGTGAAGGTGCTGGAATTACTACACAACGTAATGTCGGGATTACCCCAAAACGCTTAATAGTCTATTAGAAATATATTATTTTTTGGAGTCATTACCATTGACTAAAGGAAATCAAACCATCTATGCACATGTAAGGCTTTACCCGTCAATAGTGTGCAATGACTTCGA
Organism: Lepisma saccharinum; assembly: GCA_022664845.1. NCBI lineage: Eukaryota > Metazoa > Arthropoda > Insecta > Zygentoma > Lepismatidae > Lepisma > Lepisma saccharinum. The sequence continues at coordinate 10,365 of JAGDQP010054788.1, forward strand.
ACTCTATGATCAGCACTTGTTCATAAAACCTTAAGAATCTAAACTTCTTTTTTTTTAGAAAGGGTAATTTTAGTAACATTTTCTGGACAAATCACCATACAAATATGATTCTAGTTCTTCACAAATACAACACACGAACAAATAAATGAGCTAAGATTCAGTACACTATACGAAGTCTCTTTCTCGACTATAATTTATATATATCACGAGTTGACTATTGTGCAATCTACAGTGTTGCAACTTAGGAGTGGTAGAATTCCCCAACTGTCAAGAATCCATCAAATGAGTCCATTCTAATTTGTGTGAAAAACTGAGCAAATGTGTTCAAGTAATGAAAAATTACGGGGTAAATATTGATAATTTCGTGACATTTGATAATTTCGTCATACATTGGATTTTGCAATGTCACGGCACTACCAAGGGTTGTCAATTTAACATTTTCTTCGCCAGATGACTTCACGAGTATTGCCTGCATTCGACAACTTTTCTTGGTAATACTGTGACTGAAAAATGAAATGTACGAAATTACCAATGTTATGATATTATCAACTTTTATCCTATAGCAAGGGATTATAAGTTGACCCATTTCCATATGACGCCTCAGGATGATCATATTCTGGGAACAAAATGGGAATGAAGGGAGCATTCACACAATACAGAAAATTCAATTTGATTCCCAAATGTTGGGATCAAGTAAGGATATTCCTAGTATATGTTTGTGAGAATTTTTAATTTCTAAGTTGATGTTTCCGGAATATTACTAGAGATATCGAACCCAGGACCTCTAGAACACGAGACCAACACTGTACAGGTCGGTCCTATCTTATTCCTAGAATACGCCTGTGCTGTATGGCTAAGGGAAAACTATCATGGTACTATCCCATATTCACCTAGTGAGTCAGAACATGATCTGGATGAAACAGATTGCCAAGATGGACGGAGTGTGGCGTGCATTTGTGATGCTTTTCGGACTTCAAAACTTTACATTTCTGACTTTTATAGGTTGTCACGCCTTAAACTTTGCTAGAACCATGTGAGAAGGGATGCGGTAAGTAGCGGACGAGGCCTCTATTGAAGGTATCATTTCGGAATTCGTCAGATATGACTGATGAAAATCCTGGAAGAAACTCAGGCAAGACGGCTGGTGTGAGGTGTTTGCTAACTTACTCTTCTTAATGATATTTCTCTTCTTCATTTCTCTACGTAGACTGTTAGCTTTTCAAGCAGTACTGATCTACATTACCTAAGAAATATACCGGTAAAGAATGTGCAAATCCGTATACACTTTCATGAGGAGGTGGTGCATTTCAACAATCTCATCTCTTTAATTGTGTTTCTTTTAGTATTGCAAGACTAAAAACACAATAGAAAGTTCTCATGGTGCAACAAGAAACGTATGGCTTCTTCTTCGCTATGTGGAGAATGGAACTATAAAAACGTATTAAAATTCTTAACATTACAGTGAAACTTTTTTATTAACGAATAATGTTAATCAAAAGATATTTTTTCTTTGAAAAGGAATCTTCATCTGCATTTCTCGTACTGTTACGGAAGTGCAAAATAGTCTCTGTGTTGGCGTGGAAAGAGTGTCATGGTAATTTAACTGCACAAGGTCAAATAAACAGAAAAAACAGTGGAAAAATGTCGTGCATCATATTTGTGTCATACTTTACGTGACTTGTTAGAAGCTTACTCTTCATCACACACTGAACCAATTGGAGTATTTTGACCTTCGAGTAAAAATGTATGTATAAAGTGCAATTTTTTTAAAAAAAATGTACTGAACTTGGAACAGAGGTGACCGTTTCTTTGGTCTGGACCTTTTCCCTTGTATTAGGCTTGTTGCACATGGACAGCATGAACTGCTGAAAGGGATAAAGAGGCTTTTTAAAGTTGTATTTCTCATCTCTTGAGGTTTTCTATTAATCATATAGCTATGGATTCGCGAAACGAAACAACGCACACAAAGTAGTGATAGTGAACACGGTGTAGTGTTTTAGTTATTTCGTCGTCAGTAACACGGGCAGTATTCCCCATGCAGCTTTGAAGCAGAATTCGTATTCAGGTATTGGAGAAAGCATAGGCGTCCAGGAAACACCTTTACGGGTTAGAAACTTCAAAATTTCGAATACAAAGTGTGGTAACTTTTAAAAAATAATCAGTGAATATAGAACAACATTTTGGGGAAGAAAATTATCGATATTTCCTATGGTTCGACAGTTCTGTTAGCTCGCTCATGCAGCACTAATATTAAGTATACACCTTCATCAATCACCGATAATTCTGGAACTTCTGAGAGCAGAGTATTGAAACAATGTATTCAACGATAAAAATTGATTGCGTACCAGGTATATGGAATACGAATAAGGAAGTCAACATGAAAATTTTAACTAAAAACTGAGGGCAATGTTTATGTTAGAAACACTACATAATTATAAATATTTTTATAGTAAAATATTTTGATCACCTCTGCTGTTTCGAAGTTGCAGTACATAATTTTAATTTAGACGTTATTATCTATGGTAACTCCGACACGGCAGAGATGATTATTGTTATTTTAAAAAATGAGAATTAAGAAATTGTTTCCTGTAACATGAAAAATTACCACAATTTTTATTCAGAATGTTGACTCCGCTCTTAACGCAATCTATTGGTTTTCTAAATGCGATAGTTAAATTCTCCATGTTATGTACTATTGTTGTTCAATTCTTTTTTTCTCTCTCTCTCTTTCAATCATCTGAACGCAATAGTTTCGGAATTATTGACGATTGACCAAGTTACTGAGGTGATATTCATCCTGTAAAAATAGATCCGAACAAAAACACCAGAGGTGCAAAAAGTGGAGCCAAGTTCTTTAGCCCTAAAAAGGTGTGAAATGGGAGACGGATGAGCCAAGTTCCTTGGTGA
>JAGDQP010054789.1:0-13271 GCA_022664845.1 Lepisma saccharinum
TGTGACTGTAGAATGTTGTAGTTAATCGTATTGCGAACGACGGTGAGTGCTTCAAAATAGACCGACGATAGGCCACGTGTTTAATGTTAGCTATTTTTGTCGAAGTCAATGATTCCTTGGGCGCAACGTAAAGACTTCATTTTTTGAATCCATTATATCCACTCCCCTCCCCTCCTTAGTTGCATAGGAACTGGCTCCAATCAGTATGGAGAACTAAAGTTTTGACTCCATATCCGGTTGGTTACCATAGCAACGGCAGGGGCCAAGTCTAAACAAACAGTAAAGTTGATAGCCTCGCTTGATATGTATCTAGTTGGCAGGTTTTTATTTTGGATCACAGAAGAGGCTGTGAAAACTGTGGGAATGTCAAAGTAGAAAAAGTACCTAATGTCGCCATATGTATATAGGCTCTACTCTTGACTCTCTTTCCTTTCTTCTCTTTGAGCATTTACCACTCAACTCCTTAGCACCCTTTGACCTTTAGGAAACAAAAGAATATAAGAAAAACATTTGGGAATAGCAGGGCTTTATTTTAGTGCCAGAGTTCAGCTTTTAGAAGGAAGGGCCAACGCATGTGACATCCTGGAAGAAAGCCGCTGCAGGTGCATGTAGAGTGCAGCTTCCCTTTATAGAAGGATTCTTGGAAAACTCGATTTCCATCCCCACAAAATGCAAACATGTGTAAAGAAGAAAGACATCATTCGCGACAACAGCTTGACTACGGACTGTTTAGCGACAAATTCTTTGAAAATTAATACAGTACATGAAAAGCAATTGTTGTTTGCTCCAAAAAGTTGAGTACACTATGGATCATGTATCGTATACCCGCGTATTTCAAAAATTGTATGTGCCTATACGATGCTGTCCAAAAATTAGATTTGGGTATACACCGTATACCCGCGTATACGCTCCATTACATCTCTGTTATTATGTAGTTATGACTTTGCTCCGGCAGTATTTTTCTTTATATACAAAGGAAAAAGAACCAGATGCCCCAATATTGCTCCCTACGGCTCCAGACTCCCAGTAGATTCTTCCAAAGAAGATATTTAGTGTGATAATTCAGACTCAAGGCATTCCTATTTGTTATGCATGATCTTGTTTGCTTTGAGATAGAATTTTTACAGTGCTATAATTATTCTTTCGTATTAGGTATCCTATAGGTCTGTAGCCTAAATTAATATAATAAAGTGGACTAAAATGATAAGCTGATTATAATTATGTACTGATCTGAAAAAGGACCCGTAAGATTTTTGTAGGACCAGTGAAGAAAAATTTACCAAAAATTTGAAAAAAAAATAATCACGAACAGTTAATTTCGATCGCTGTGTGTAGGATATTCGTCAAATGCTTGTCATTGAAAATCTGTAATACAGTGGAGCATCGATAACTAGAATCTGAAGGGGAAAAGACAAAGAAAAGAGTTTCCGAATATTTCGACTTAGCGAGGTTCGACTTATTGAGAGTAATAATATGAAACTTCGAGATATAGAGGGCCAGAACTGAATGACGCTTGATGTCTATGGTTATGGCCCTTCCTGCATCTTTGCTTCGCCATCATATGAAAATAAAACACTTAATTGCGTGTTGATCACGACGTAACAGACACTTTCTTGGGCATCACTGGCAGTGGCGTGAGCATCTGATGTCTCATTTCTTTCGGCTTGAACCGTTCAATTCCCTAAACTTCGACTTGCAAAGGTTACCTGGATGAAACTGACTTATAGAAGTATTTATATTGTTTGTAACTTCGACTTATAGAAGTTCTCTAGCAGGAGATTTCGAATTATTGAGGTTTTTGTTTCACAACATTCGACTTGTAGAGGTAGATTAACATAGGGTGACCGGGTGGAATAGGGATGACGAAGGGGAATTCATAAAATTCAAGGTATCGGGGGTATGTATGTATTTCGTGTAGTGTGTTTAATTTATTAAAGTGACTTCAATTTGTGTGTGTTATTGGAGATAAGCGATGTAGTACGATCAAGAAATTCGTGGCTTTCTAATTGTCAGTGCCGGAAATCCCCATTTCTGTATGTCTTACGTTAGTTATCGTTGGTAAGACTTTCTGTTTTAAACCAAGTTTGTAGCAAGATCATTTTATCATAGACGTGTTTTTTAAAGTATTAGTTTAATAACAGGAATGTTCTTGGATTGTTTAGTCTTCAATTCAGGATATTTTTTTGTCGATAGAAACTTGTACAATATGAGGTATTTCATAGTGTGAGAGATTATCCTAATCCTATTCATGGATTCAGTGCCTCAAGATTAAGCACCGAAAATCACTATGAATGAGTAATTTCATTTGAATTAGTAGTATAGTTGCAGTGACTGGATATATATCTTAGATTAGTACTTCTGACATATTCTAAGCTGTCAAAACCCTTTGGTTTTCAGAATTATATTTTTTTATTGCCTTCTGCCTTTCTAATTGTTTATGCGTTTGGTTATTTGCTTTTTGCCTATTTAAGTGTAAAAACGAACCTAAACTGTATTGGACTTGAATTTCGAGGCAGTTTATCCAATCTTTCTCATATAGGCGAAATTCCCTTCGTTTTCTCACTTTTACATTTGTTTACTAATTTTGGATCTTACTAACTACATTCTGTTCTAAACTACTTGATGCAGTCAATGGAGAATGTAAAACTAAGTGGTTGGAGTTTTGTGAGACATTTAGACAGTCTTGAGAGGAGGTGGGGAGAAAAGCAGGAAAAGGTTCTTGTTGTTTTTACGAATGGGTCGCCATTTTTTGAAGTTTGAAAGGTGCATAGATGACATCCGCTCACAGTTTTTAATATATTTCCTGAAATTCGCTTCAAAGCAGTACAAAGTTCTTCCTAGTGTAAATCGCATCAGTGCTTTATCCTTCAATGAGATCGTTCCAGTCACTTATTTTACTTTCTCTTCTTCCGATTCGCGGAACTGCTTTACAATGATTTAACTTTGAGTTAGTATCAAGCAGTCCGAGCTTATTGGCCTAATCCCTATCACTCAGGAACTCTAATTACTCAAGCATATTCTCTTCTTTTGGTTTACCACGATTTAAAATATCTTGACTGTCATAAAATAATAAGAGACTGCAACAGTAGCCATGTAGCTGAAAATTATGCAACCTACAGATACATTTATTTGAACTTGTATATTCATTCTCTAATGACAAATGGTGAAAGTAGATTAAATAGTATGTAAAACAAAATGCCCAACACCACACTAAAGAACGTTCATAGGCACTGGTCATATTTTCGAATTTTTACTTGAGTTCAAACATAGCTGTTTGTTTCTCCCTCTTTCAAATTCAAACGTACATTAAAAGAAAGTAGAGCCTGGAAGAGAAAAAAGACTTGTTCAAGAAAAACAGTAAATTGCATATGACAGTGATCATATTGGCACACTAATTTATAATACCTCCAGGCATCTATACTTTCCTTGAGGTCACTTAATTCGTGCTGCAAACCGAACGTATTGTCAAGAGACGTGGTCGTGGACGAGTTGCACGTTCACCCAACTCACTTGTTCAAATTTTCTATAATCTTTCTCACACAAATAACTTTTCATTAACAAAAGAAAAATAAATGTAAATTGCCTTTTCGTTTATAAAAGAGGAAGTCAACAGGTAACCAGGTATGCGATGGCATCACAGTGATTCTAAGTAACAACAGGTTAAGAGGTCGCTAATGTCGACGAGTCACGATTTTGTATTCAAGTAAATAGGCTCATAACATAAATACCCAAACTGAGAGATCTGATGTTCGTCATAAATTGCTTCAACGTCCTCATACGTGTATGAATCCTGTTATATTGTTCTTCTAAATGATTTAAGATTTTTTTCCTCAGTAATTTCATAATTTTACATACCTATACATATATCATCGCGTTCAAAACAGACAGGCGTAAATGTATTAGATTCCCATATAACTTAACGCCCTTGTGTCTTGAAAGCGACGATGTATATCTTAGTTCATTCTCTCGATAATATTCTGTAAGTGCACGTGTTCTTCAACTAGAGCCGTCGAAGTTATTTAGATACGTATTCATTCGTATTTTGCTCCTATGATTAACGCGGTTGTTTTTAAGTTTATCCGTAAAACAAACAAATAATAACTTAATAGTTGCGAAAGGAATTTTCAAATACCTCTGTAATATAACATTGCAAATCATTCAGTAAACACTGTAAACATATATTTTTAATCGAGTAATATAATAGTAGATGGGTTGATGGGATATTCGACGACGAATATCCATCGTCGAATAGTCAAGTAGACAATTGGGATCAAAATCGACTATATGCGTTGCATAGCACTATGGATTACGCCCGTTCTGATAGGGATAGTTCATTATCGTTAACAGTATTCTTCAGATATTCATAAACCGAATAATTGTGATTCGGACAGTTGTATTGTAACCGGTTAATTGAACATAGAATTATCGAGATTTTGACAGTTATGTTTAAACCAATGAAACTTGAAAGATTTTACTTCAGTACCTATACCGCTTATGATGCCACTTGTAAATGAGACTCAGTCTTGTAAGTCGACTTAATATATATTTTTTTTTTTAATCTAACTTCTGGATCCCCCCTCCCTCTCCCGGTGTTATGATGGTAACCTTTGCGAGCTTCGGATTACTGACCAGTCACGTAGGTTTTAATTCTTTTGATGGGCTTCCTGACTGAGGTTTCCTTCGCCTTACTTCAGCCCCACCAAACGAATTCAGTGATTCAGGGACATCATTCATTAGTGAGAATTGTTATGGATTTAGGGCATAGATAAACTCATAAATGTAAGAAAATAGAAAACTTAATTAAATTGACTAAGAACGAAGTAAAAAATAACTTGTTTTTACGTTCTTTTCATCAGTTCACAATGGTCCGTGGTGTCCTCAAATCTTTCAACCCTAATTTAACTCATTTTCCGACGTCATAAAGTTTTGAACAGTGACGTAAGTCGGGTGACAATACAGTAGTTCATTGTTACTTTCTTATCATCATAATATTCAACCATTTTCTGGCCCCTTTTCTTTCCACATATCTCGGTGGGATGCTATCTTCATCCATGTACCTCCTGAAAAACTCTTGATTTCATCTACCCATCTTGCATTTGGACGTCGTCTCGGTCGTTTCTTTTCTCTCGGAATCCAATGTACTATATTTGTCGTCCATCTTCCATCTGTTCGTCTAGCTGTGTAACCGGCCCATCTCCACTTCATGTTCCTCGCAGTCTTGATTACATCCACTACCTTTGTTTATGCCCGAACCCATTCATTTGTCGTCCTGTCCCTCTTAGTTATTCCTAGCATGCATCTCTCCTTTGCTCTTTGTGTAACTCTCAATCTTTGAGTCGTTTGCGCATTCAATGTCCAAATTTCACAGCCGTACATCATTACCAGTAAGACACATTGATTATTAACGTTACGCTTGAGACACATTGGTAGTTTGCCTTGGAAAATAAAGTTTAGTCTTCCAAACGAACTCCACACCATTTTACATCTTCTATTTATTTCATCTGTCAACTTGGCATTCGATGTTTTGAGCTGACCTAGGTAAGCATACTCATCAACTATGACTATTGTCTCTCCATGAATTTTTATTTCCTTCCTTTCAGCATGTTGATTGTACGTTACTTTTGATTTACTTAAATTCATTTTAAGTTCTATTTTCGAACTCTTATTACTCGGCTCTTCGTTTTAGTTTGTTGTTGTTCTGCATTTGAAGCGAACATGACTATATCATCAGTGAATCGTAGGTGATGAAAATATTCGCCATTGATATTTATTCCAACTTCATCCCAGTTTGGAACACTCTCTCCAGGAGAGCTGAAAACAGTTCTGGAGAAATTCACTATGTTTGGGATTCGTAGATTTCGAAAAAGCTTTCGATTCGGTCTCCTGTTAAGCAGTACTTAAATCACTTGAACATCAAGGCATCAAAAGTGCATACATCAAGTTACTGCGAAACATTTACTCGACTGCTACATCTATCATTAGAGTACATCAAGAAAGTGAAAAAATTTGAAGTTGGAAAAGGAGTAAGGCAAGGAGATTGAAAGTTCATATTCATTAGGCCTTTCCAGAACTTCATTCATTGTTTGTATGTGGTCCATTGTACTAAATCAACTACTAAATTCGGCTTGTTCGCTTCCCTGGTTCAAATCTAAGTCTCGTTAAGTACGAGTCATATTAACTTTAGTGAACATTTTGTATCGAACTCACAGTAAACTAATTGGTTTGTAGTTTTCCACACGTTCTTTGTCCCCTTTCTTTTACAGCAAAATGAACAGCATTATTCCAACTTGACCGTATTTCTCTCTTCCTCAGGCACATTGAGAATAATTTCGCAAGTTCCTCTTTCATCTTTTCACTTCCCCATTTAAACATCTCTGCTGTGAGTCCATCTTCTCCAGCGATTTTCCCTTCTTCATCCCTCGAAGTAATGTATCCACTTGTTTCATTACGCCTAGGACATCTACATCAGTTTCGTCTAAATCTTCATTTCCAAGTTGTTCTTCGGAGTAGTATAATTATCTGTAGAAATTTTCAACTATTTTTATAAATTCTTCCTTATTTCCTGTTACGGTCCCGTCTGGTCTCTTAACTGCAATTATTTGCTTTTTCCCTATCATGAGCTGCTGTTTGGCTTTCTTCAGGCTCTTGTTTTCCTCGATTGTATTTCTAACAGGATTTTCGTTTTATCTTCATACATCCTCTCTTATTTTCTTTCTTACGGTTTATTTAGTTCTATGTATTCAATCCTTTTATGTAATTTTCCTCTTCTTTCATTCCCTTCTTTTCTTCATCAAGGGTTTAGTTTCTTCTGAGATCTTGCTCTCTCTTTTCTTTCTGGTGCCTGCTATTTCCTTGGCTCTCTCTCTTATTATCTCGGTCAGTATTTTATTTCTGCTATCGATGTCTTCTTCATCCTCTAACTCTTCCAAGGCGCTAAATCTGTTGCTTAGTTCTATCTCGAATGTCTCTCTGTTTTTCCCTAGATTTTCCAGATCTAAAAGTGGCGGTTTTCCTGTGATAAGCTTCTTCCTCTCAAGCCTAGTATGTAGTTTCAGCTTAGATTTCACCATCCTATGATCACTCGAGATTTTGAAACTTCAGAACGGACACGTCTTGCAGAATTTCCCTGTTGTTCGATAAAACGTAGTCTATTTCGTTTTTAGTCCCATTTGGGCCTTTCCACGTCCACTTCTTCTGGAACGGTTTCTTGAAAACTGTATTGTAAGTGAACAGTCTGTTGACTTCTGAGAATTCCACTAACTTCTCTCCTCTCTTGTTTCAATTTTTTCCACTTTTGTGTCACTGCACTGCTTGCTACCTACTCTCGCATTGAAGTCTCCCATTACAAGTTTGTAATGCGATTTGTTTCTACTATTCAAAATTTTCTGTATCTCCTCGTATAGGTCTTCGACTTCCTCCCGCGGATGTGACGTTGTTGCAGCATTTACTTTCATATATTTCTATATATATTTATACGTGGGTTGACTGAAAAGTTCTCGGCCTACCCATAAAACATTTGTCGTGGCAAAATTATATTTTCGCTAGTTACAGTACATATCTTTGAAAGGTTCCGTACCAAATTTCTCAAAAAATATATTTTTCCTTTTGTTTGAGCTATTGAGGACTTAAGTGCAGAAGTCTATTATTTGAAAAATACATAACGTGAGCAAACGTGCTGCTATCTAATACCTGCTGAAAAGGGAATGAGTGGACAGGACATCCACAAGGGCATGATGGAAACACTAGGGGAGGATCCCTCTTCCTATTCCACAGTTAAAAAGTGGGTGGCGGAATTCAAAAGGAGGACCCCTCTGTCCAAGGTGCCCCTCAAATTGGAATGCCAGCAACTGCCTGTACGGAGGAAAACATCACAGCAGTCCAGGATCTCGTAATGTTAGACAAACGTGTGACAGAACGTTTCATGGCAGAGAAAGTTGGCATATCCCAAGAGCGTGTTTGACACATCCTAACGATTGTGCTGGACATGCATAAGGTGTCAAGTCGGTTTGTCTAGAGAATGTTGCTTGTTGAAAACAAACGCGAGAGATACATCAGGTCTGCCGCAAACTTCACCCTCCGTGAGGCTGATCCTGTGGAATTTCTGCAACGTTTTATGACTATGGACGAAGCATGGGTCACCGCTTTCAGCCGGAGTCCAACAGTGGAAACAACCCTCCTCCCACCCCACCCCAAAGAAGTTAAATCCAGATAGAGTTAGTATCTCTATGTATTCTGTATATTCCAGTGTTATTCGAGATTTGGAGCCCGGATCTTCTTTCTGTTTATTTCTACCATTTGTCCGAAAACGAATCATGCGATTATAAGCGCCCCTCTAAAATGTTAACCTTATATTAAAAAAACCCTATGATACATGATTCGAATAATCGTGTGAGAAATGGAAACAAAACTGTTGCTACACCGAGTAATCCCGTTAATTCGGAGCAATTATCATTAAACAGGGATTTATGAAGTTTTGTATGAAATAGTACTTCCAAGAACCATTGAGTGTGAAGAGAATTATTAGTTGTGCCAACTTTTGATTATTTTTCCCCCCTTGATTCTTGGTTGTTATTTTCCAGTAATCAAGAACTTCATTAACCTTTACACGCCGGATAGGAATTTCAAGAAAATCATAGACCTTCACGTTGGCGGCCCTAGTACCCCTCCTAATTGTCACAGGGACATGAACTATACCTCGTTGGAAAGCTAATGGAACACAAATTGCAATGAGGAATCTTTTGTGCCTCCCCGTGCTCAACCCATAGAAGAAGAAGAAAATAAAAAATGAAAAATATATTTTTTTAACTTTGTGGGAAGCTGGCAACACTGTTATTTGTTGCACGCTAGAAAAAAATTCTCACACATACGCCAGACATTGGGAACAGTCATATATAAAATGAAGGGCGTAGGTGCAATAGCAAGGGAAAAAACAATCGGAACCTCGTACGTACGAGAATCACCGTATATTTTTCGATGGACTTTGGTCTACCCTTATATTGCCAGCCCTAGCGACTCCCCTAATTGTCACAGAGACATGAACGGTACCTCGTTGTAACTCTTATGGGACACAGATTCCAACGAGGTAACTTTTGTGCCGCCTTGCCCAACCCGTAAAACAAGAAGAAGAAAGTTTAAAAATGTAAAAAAATATTTTTTTGAACTTTGTGAGACTATAGCACCACTGTTGTTTATCGTACGGAAGAAAAAAATTCTCATGTATACGCCAGACATTGGGAACAATCATATTAAAAAACGAGGGGCGTAGTTGCAATAGCAAGGGAGAAAAAAATCGGAACATCCTACCTACGAGAATCAACCTCCATTATTTCGATGGACTGTTGTCTACATTGACGTTGGTAACCCTAGCGACGCCCCTACAATATTTTTTTTTTCATTTTTTTTAAATTTTTCTTCTTCTCTTACGGGTTGAGCAAGGGGGACACAAAAGTTACTTTGTTGGAATTTGTGTCCCGTATGCTTTCCAACGAGGTATCGCTCATGTCTCTGTGACAATTAGGGGCATCACTAGGGCTGCCAACGTCAGAGTAGACGATAGATAGTCCATCGAAAAATATACAGGGTGATTCTCGTATGTACGACGTTCCGATTTTTTTTTCTCCCATTGCTATTGCACCTACGCCCCTTAGTTTTTTATATGATTGTTCCCATTGTGTGGAGTACATATGACAATATTTTTTTTCTGCGTAGGAAAAATAACAGTGTTGCCACAGTCCCACAAAATTCAAATATATGTTTTTCTCTTATAAGAAAATATGCACTGAAAAAAAATGGTAATTTCCAGAACCTCCCCCATTCATCCCTCGCAAGCCCAATGGTCAGATACAAGGTATCACTAGTTAGTATGTTCATTTATCTCTATTGATACCAACTAGTTCCTTTGGAGGGGAGTTGCCCCCCATATGCTGAGGGGTAAGGGAGAACTAAAAACATCCAGCTTTGCCCCTACCCCTCCGTCGCTGGACCGTAGACATGGATGAAGTGCACATCGTTGGAAATCTTTATTCTTGCTGAAGAGATTGACACCTAAATCATCTCTCTAAGTTAATTAGGAGCTGAGCTACTGAGGTTTAAAGTACTGGCTCAGGCCTTGAGCCGTTCGGCGTCTAAAGGTTAATACTTTGCTATGTAATTTCCAGTATGGTCTTTGCTTGCAAAATGGATAATAAGAAACTAAGGAGTGGGCATTATCTGAAAAGTTTAGTCAGTCGTTTCCAAATGTCATGCTGAGTGTGAGAAAGTGGCATCGTCATATTTCTTTTCTTTCTATATTTATTATCATCATCTCATCAGTGTTCGATTTGTTATAAATTACGAAGGGGGTGTCCAACAGCTAGAAGTTGCCGTTAAGTTTCAACCTACTACCTGTTTCGGTAAAAGTACAAAGATTTTATCCCTGGCTGGGATGATATTCGGAATCAACAATGGAGGATGAAATCCTCTGACACCAGGGAAAATCACCGTCATCCCCCTTGGCAAATCGAACACTGATTATTATTTTATTGTATTCTCCTCATACTCGAGAGGACTTGGTTTTAAACTTAGAGACAGCTTACCGTGACTGAGATTTTCCCGATGCTGTAAAGATCATAAAGTTTCGTCTTATTTATTTACAAATGAATGAATGACTTTACAGGCTCATTTTCATGTTTTGTGTTTAAACTTTCCGTCCTGTGACCTTCATTGAATGAGGGTGCTTGTTGTTATCGGGCCAGAATATTTATTAATACGAGATCTTTATAGTCGTGGAAATTCACATGTAGTATCTTGTCTCGAAAGTCACACGTGCGCCTCTATTTGAAGTTTGAACGAACTCGAGGCAGCCAGCTGCTCTGGTGTGAAGAATGCAAGGGAAAACTGAAAAAGAAACTATGTAAGATTTGAGTGCGCATGCGTCGGTGTTTTATACAGTGCGGCAGTGCCTTCCAGCTACTCGAAGTAGTGAAACTTGCAAGGTAACTTGGAGAGTTGCCACCTTGTTTTCAGTGGAGAGAGAAATCCAAATCTCAGTACTTCAATGTGGATTTTATATGTAAACTAGTGTGGTGTAGTGTGTAGTTTTGTGACATATTAAAGTGTGATACAGTTTTGCGTGTGGTGGTATGTGTGTGTGGAATTTTGCAGAATGAAGTCCCTCGGTAAGTGAGAAGCTTCATGTGTGAAGACTGAGCAAAGTAGTTTATTATCTCTTGTTATCCTCTATTTATTTGTCGGTATCCTATCAACCCTTCTCAAAACAAGATTTTAAATCAATCACAAAGAAGAGAAAAAACAACAAATAAACGCTTAGTTGGACGGTTCGTTTAAATAGAAATGTATTAAGTTTCGCAGCCGTAGTTCAACGTTGCCATCTAGAGACTAGATTATGCGTGTTTGCATTTTGTAATTTATTTCTTTGAGAGAATGACTGGGAAAAAGAGAAATTGATTGTCTTACGTGGTATTTCAGTCATGTGGTGTAAGTTGTAATCGGTAACTAATTAAAAGTAAAATTCGTGTGTGAACTGGAGCACGGTGTTGGATATGTTTGGTCAGTTTATTTTTAGTATTTAAGCTAATTTAGGATTTAAAAGAAACGTTTACCGAGCGAATGAATAGCGGAAGCGTGCTAGCTTCGCAATCGGGCGTTCCTCGGATCAATCAGGGCCATCTGGACGATTTGGCCTGGTTTTCGCCAGTCCAGTCAGGAGGAAATACCTTTGCCGGTAAAGCAGAATCTTTTCTCTTGCCACTGTTCTATCTTCAACTTGAGATTAGAAGTGTTATGTTAGCTGTCCGTTTCTTATGTATAAACCTTACTGAAATTATGTTGAAACCCTACATAGCAGTTATTTTTTAAAATCAAAAGCATGGTTCAACCACAGTGAGTGTTATTCGTACTCGCTACTGTTACCCTGATTTGCATAGGAGCTTCAGTGATGCCTCACAAGCCGGAGTACGAATACAATATTTATTTATTTTGCCTGTTTGCGTGGTTTTGCTGTTCGGTTCATAGTCACATAACACAGACAAAAATTGTGATTGGAAGCTGGTCATAATACCGTGAATATTTGTCTCCCGATTTTTTAATATATATATATCATCATCATCATATTCAGCCGTTTTCTATCCACTGCTGGATGAAGGCCTCCCCCTTTCCTTTCCACATATCTCGGTCTGCTGATATCCTCATCCATGTAGCTCCTGAAAAACGCTTGATTTCATCTACCCATCTTACATTTGGACGTCGTCTCGGTCGTTTCTTTTCTCTAGGAATCCACTGTAGTACATTTGTCGTCCACCTTCCATCTGTTCGTCTAGCTATGTGACCGGCCAATCTCCACTTCATCTTCTTCGCAGTCTTGATTACATCCTCTACCTTTGTTTGTGCGCGAATCCATTCATTTCTCTTCCTGTCCCTCCTGGTTATTCCTAGCATGCACCTCTCCATTGCTCTTTGTGTGACTCTCAATCTTTGAGTCGTTTGCGCATTCAATGTCCAAGTTTCGCACCCGTACATCATTACAGGTAAGACACATTGATTATAAACTTTACGCTTCAGACACATTGGAAGTTTGCTTTTGAAAATAAAGTGTAGTCTTCCAAAAGAACTCCACGCCATTTTACATCTTCTATTTATTTCATCAGTCAACTTTGCATTCGATGTTTTAAGCTGGCCTAGGTAAACATACTCATCAACTATGCCTATTGTCTCTCCGTTAATCTTCACTTCCTTCTTTGCAGCATGTTGGTTGTACATTACTTTTGTTTTACTTAAGTTCATTTTAAGGCCGATTTTCGAACTCTCGTTACTCAGTTCTTCCATTCTGGTTTGTAGTTCTTCTGCACTTGAAGCAAACAGGACTATATCATCAGCGAACCGTAAATGATGAAGATATTCGCCATTAATTTTAATTCCAACTTCATCCCAGTTTAAATTCTGGAACACTCTCTCCAGGACCGCACAAAACAGTTTTGGAGAAATTGAATCTCCTTGCCTTACCCCTTTTCCAACTTTAAATTTTTCACTGTCTTGATGCAGCCTAATGACAGAAGTGGCAGTCGAGTAAATGTTTCGCAGTAACTTGATGTATGCACTTTCGATGCCTTGATGTTCAAGTGATTTAAGTACTGCTGACAAGGAGACCGAATCGAAAGCCTTTTCAAAATCTATGAATCCCAAACATAGTGGAAGTTCATATTCATTAGTCCTTTCCATAACTTCATTCAATGTTTGTATGTGGTCCATTGTGCTAAATCCACGACGAAATCCGG
>JAGDQP010054790.1:0-13270 GCA_022664845.1 Lepisma saccharinum
GAAGAGTGAAGGAAGTGAGTATATGAAAGTAGCATTTCTCCGTGGCATGAATGCCAGACAGAGTTACGGGAAGCACTAGGTGCGCGTGCCCTACCCTATCGAACAGTGGCGAGGTGGATAGCGGCTTTCAAACGGGGCAGAGTGTCTACTGCCGCCCAGTGGGCGTCCTGTTCACCGCAAAGTTTCTATCCAGCTCGTCACTGTTCGATAGTGTAGGGCACGCACACCTAGTGTTTCCCGTAACTCTGTGTGGTATTCCTGCCGCGGAGAAATGCTACTTTCATATACGCACGTTCTTCACTCTACGTGGCCTACATTCCAGACCACTGTTTCTCACCTACTGAACTACGGGGCGTAATCAGACATGCAGCTCTACTCACATACACCATCTGGTGGGACCATTCGACACTCGACACTACATGCCATTAGGTTTCCAACGTGTATCTTCGATCTGTTCTGTTATCCCCCATTCGAAGGAAAAAAATAGTTACCATGACTATGACTTAACAGACAGCTATTCAGTTATCAATGCCAAACTATTGATAACTCTACCAAAAAATCTGCGAATTTTCATTCCCATGCTTTCTCCCTGTTTATAGTCTTTTAGGGGTTAGGTCAGAACCCCCAACAGTCAGAAACCCCAAAAGAAAAAACGGTCAGAACCCCCACAAAACCACCAAAACCCACAAACACCCAAATGCTCAGAACCCCCAACGGTCAGAAACACCCAAAATTAAAAACGGTCAAAACCCCCACACATAATCAGAACACCCACATCACGGTCAGAAACCCCACACACGTGGTCAGAAACCCCACACAACGGTCAGGAACCCCACACAAACGGCCAGAATCTCTAAATGCGAAAACAGTCAGAACCCCCATACAAATGGTCAGAACGCCCAAACAAACGGTCAGAAAACCCAACGGTCGTGGCATTGCCAGTAGTAACTCCAGTAAGGCAGTAGACCCTAAGTTAATTATATACTTACTTTCAGTAGACCTGCCTATCTGACTTGAATCGTGGTTTTGAAACCTCTTCAGGGAGATTGGCATATTTGTGTTTATTATTTCAAATAGATTTTTAACGGTCAGGAAACAGGTCCACATTTGCTACTTTCACACGAATGTGTTCATTAATATCTAGATTATTGCTTACAGTTGTTTTTGTTTCCCAAATGTCACTATCAGTTTAGCTGTAAACAGAACACCTGTGGCAGGTGTAGTTGACACTTTCAAGGTTTATTGTGTGCATTGTTTTGCTTGAAGCGTTTACGTTCTGAGAGCTTTTGAGACAATTTTTTTTTATAATATTCTTTTTAATATTGGCTATCACTTGACGTCCTTGTTTGATGAAACTCATTGTTACTTACGACATGATATCAGTAAATATAAATGTACACATTTGTGGATGTAGTGCGGTAGTGGACGTACATATAAACATATAAATACATTTATATTTGGCAAACCTATGCATCGTGTGTTGTGTTCTGTATATTTTTATCAAGTTCGTGAGTACTCATCTTACAATATGCCGAACAGTAAGAAAAGGAAGCTAGAGGAGAATATATTATACGTAATTTGAACAACATTGAGGATCCTGATCTGAATTTATGTTGAGTGATGAAGAGACTGGTTTTAGCTATCATTTAGACACAGATAACTGTATCGAACTTGCCTTCTATTTCTCTTCTCACTGAAAGTTTCAAGAAAACCCATATGCAAGGGGTGAAAGTGTATAAGAGGTGAAAGTGTATAAATAATTCACAGTCAATTTCAATCTACTACTGGATGAGGCCTCTCCCGGAGGAAGGAGTTGGTCTACTGTTCCTACACTAACCAAATGTATTAGGAAAGGAGAGACGAAGATCTCAACTGTGATCGCCACTGTATTTTATTCACAGCAACTCTCCAATTGTTTTCACGATGCTGGGTCAACACCGGAATTTTGAGCCCCCACCGGGAAGCGAACCCGGGACCACTCGCACTGAAGTCTAGCGCACTATCGACTAGACTACGCAGGAGGATCTGTGAGAGTGTATATTCACTTGAAAATGTCTGAGGAAACTATTATTTATATTCAAGAACCTATTTTCAATGAAAGAGCACAAAGACTTATCTAGTCTTTACAATACAGTCATGTGCTAAAAATTCCTCGGAAGTTGCACTTCTAATTAGTTACTCGCTTTGATTCCGGGGGAGGGCTGCGCCTCCTTTACTGTAACCAGACTCTACGGGACTGCACTGCCATAGTGTCGATCTGCACCCCCAAAGGGAAGGTTTGCCCCATTTATCATAACCTTATCGTGATGGTACACCTTCATAGAAAATTTCGTTTCTCTACCTTCAGTGATTTGAAAAATGTGTTTTTGGGCGGCCATTTTGGATCCAAGTTGATGATTTTTTGAACGTTTTCTTATATTGTCGTGATCTACTTGTGATGGTACACTTTCATGTAAAATTTCATTTACCTAGAAAATGGTGTGGAAAATGGTTTTCTGGGCAATCATTTTGAATCCAAGATGGCGACTTTTCCAAAATGTTGTAATACTTTCCTAAACTACTCGTGATAATACACCTTTGTGTCAAATTTCTTATCTCTAGCTCAAACGTTGTGGAAAATGGATTTTTATGTCCGCTATTTTGGATCCAATGTGGCATCTTTGGATACATCATGTAACATTTTCGTAGCCTACAATTGATAGTGTATCTTCGTACCAAATTTCAATTCAGTAGCCGCAGCCGTTTAGGCTGTATATTCTATATAACAATGGGTTTGGCGGCCATTTTGGATCCAAGATGGCGACTTTTTCAACATTTTAAAATATTTTCCTAAAATACTAGTGATAATACACCTTTATGCCAAATTTCGTATCTCTAGCTAAAACGGTGTGGAAAATGGATTTCCGCCAATTTGGATTCAAGATGGCGACTTTTTCAACATTTTGTAACACTTTCATCACCTATTGATGATAATGAACCTTCGTACCAAATTTCATTTCAATAGCCCCAGCGGTTTAGGCTGTGTATTCTATAAAACATCGGGTTTGGCGGCCATTTTGGATCCAAGATGGCGACTTTTTCAAAATATCGGATTTTTATTCCTTTACCTACTCTTGGTTATACCACTTCGTACCAAATTTGGTGTTTCTAGCTCCAGTAGTTTGGCCTAGGAATTTTGATGATCAATGAGTGTCAATCAGTGTTACCATGGGGTGAGTTACCATGTGGATTGCTTGGAAATTCTTGTTTGTATGAAATTGCCAAACCTAACCGAACCTAATCTAACCTGCACTAACCTTCTATACTCAATCCTAACCAAAACTTAAAGAAGTTTGTCAAAGCCGTGAATTTTATATACGATAAATGATATAAAATGTTACCTTATTTGTGACACGTACACATATGTGACCATTTGAAAATGACGTCACAGATGAGCCAAATTTCACACTAGCGCCAAATCTTCGTGTTGTATGTTCAAAAGTTGTTGCAATACACACACACAAAAATGAACAAAAAATACTTCTTCGAAAAAATTCCTCCCTGAAGAGGCTAAAGATGAAGGTAGGTTATATGGAATAACAAGAAAATGTATTAGCACGCCGTTTTTGACATTTTGAACACGTTTAGGCCAATTTCAATTTAATATGCGATTTTACGTCCTTCCTTAAGGAGCTTTTATTTTTTATTTCTAGGTGTTTGCCGTCCCTCAAACGTGCCACGTGGGGCGCTTGCTCCCTTTTGCCCCCTTAGATCCGGCAGTGCTCTTTCCTGATCTTTATAATTCACGATAGACTTCAATGCATCGCCAGCTATGAGTAAAGAGAAGCCATCCAATATTTCAACTTTTCCTTGGGGAACAATAACTTTATTGAACTTCTGTTACATAAAATTATGAATACCTTTCTGATGACCAAAGGACGATCATTTCCTCTCAGTTTCACTCTTTTCGTAGTGGACTTGTTCCTCACTTACCTTTAGGTTATCCAATTCATTTTGAGAATCATTCAGTGTATCTGTGTCACTTCTGAAGCAACACTTTCATAATAATTTCCACTGTGTTCTAATTCACTACACAGGATTTCCACCACTGTCTAATGCCAGCAATATATCCTTGTGTTATGCAACAAGCATGAGCAGTCAGACATCTGCACCTAGACTCAAACACCTCTAATTAAAAAGGATACAAATAAAAGATTAAAGTTCTACTCTCGTTACCTGGTAAAACTAAGAAATCTCTCCAGTGTCAAAATAATTTAAACAAATACTGGACTCCGTTGGACTACTACGCTATGCTACATTTCTATAAAAAAAAAAAAAAAAAAAATGTTTTAATTGATACAATTTATTCGCAGATCACATGCCAAGGATAGCATATCTTCGGAGTGACCTCTATGTATATAGTGGACTAATAAAATGAAATTATATATGAAAATCAGTCCAATGGAATCACCTTGAGTGTCAAGTGTTAAGTAAATATGATCCGACTAAGAAATTTGAAAACATGATGATTGAAAGAAGTATTTCGATTAGCATGGGCCCCGTCGCTCAATCTGCATAAACAATCTTCAAATTCATTGCTTTGCACTTCGCTTGTACACCATTTAATTCCCCGAAATCGCTGATTCACCATCAAAACCACGGACATCACTAATACACAATGAATTTGAAGATATTCTCGACACTTATCAATGGTACAGAGCTGCTGTAGCTCAGTGTTAGAGCGTAGGCGTAGCATTCGGGAGATCACGAGTTCTATCCCATCGGCACACAATCCTGACTGAGGTTTTGCAGGGTTTTTCATCAGTCACAACAGGCATGCCGGCATGACGCCTTCAACATAGGCCCTAGCCAACACCTTCCCAGCCTGAACCTTAGATACCTAAAGGGCATAAAGAAAATTAAAAACCTATCAATGGCATATAAAGCACTTTGGGCATCAAGCATTTCCGACTTAAATAGTCCGATAAAGACTTCAATTTGTTTACAGTGATACGCTTATTAAAATAACGTACAACTACTAAGAGCTGTACACTATGTCCACAATCAGTAGTTTTCTCAGCTATTATACTCAGCTTTTCCATTAATTTCATCCTTCAGATTTTCCATCATAGAATTGGAAATTTCTTTCCAGAATTTCGTTTTGATCTACAGCTGAAGAAAGACAAAGAATTACCAGAAGGAAAACGTGATAATTGCAAATACTCCAACTGGATAACTGGGACATACCTATGGTATCAATCAGAAAAACTCATTGCAATGACATTCTATGAAGTATCAATTGAATCAACCTAAGCTGTCCGCGATAAAGTTGGATAAAGGCCTTAACAATTTAATTCCAGTGATTCCACCAGATCCTCTCTGTAAGGAGTGTCACCTACAAATTCTAGAGAGCACCCGCCAACTTTAAAATCTATAGAAACTGTGCAAAATTCTACTTACATCCTCCCAATTTTGACTTTACACCCCAAACTGAAAATCCTGGTGGAACCCCTGTTTATATTCAACATCAAAAGTAGGTGATGAATGTAATTCCTAACTCAAAAGATCACAATCCGTTGAAAGAAGTCAAAATTAATGCATCTGTAATGGAAATTTCCACTAAAACATACGCATTTTAAGCAAAGTTTCGGATTCCACAGATTTAACACCAACACAATGTTAGATCTTAAATCGCGTTAGTATCTCTAAAAATGCCTTCAAAAATTGATAGAATGCAGAATTTTTGTCTGCAATGAAAAAAACGTTTCTGAAACCAAATGGTGCTATCTGTTGTGAATTACATATGGATGTTGGAGCAACCACGCAACTTTTAATATGTTTACATATTCTGGGTTGGTTTGTAGTAAGGTAAGCGCTCTATCAACCTTTCTAAATATATCGCCATATATTGTCAAATTACAATATTTCAAGACTCCTGTATTTTATCCATCCAGCTGAGGCCATTTTCAGCTCTCAGTTGCTTGGCTTTTGCTGTTATATAATAGCATACAGCTGCAAAACTACAACCACCTCTAGCGCCTAAACGATGCATCTTAGACGAAAAATGGAAATAACATTTCTTGAAGACAATTTCGTTTATATTATTTTTATAATACATTTTGCTCTAAATTACTTTTGAAGAGAGATATCGAAAAAACATATCTCGGGTACAATTGTTTTAGTATGGCGAAACGTCCGGCAAAGGCCCCAGGCAGCAAATTTAGCATATTACTCACGACATGAAACTGTGTCAAACTGCTAAGTTTCAAAACTACTGTATTTTTTTCAGTTAAGGCCTTTTTCAACTCCCTGTTGCTTCGATTATTCCACCTGTATGAAACTTTGAAACTTTGTAACTGGGGGTGGGAATTACCACTTCCACTTTTTGCACGTGTATCACACTGATTATTTTCTGTGTGTAGTTCATGAAATTCTTCACGTTACTTGCTGAAAGTTAGCGAAAATTCGAATATTTAACCTCAGTGAGTTCAGAAAAAGGGAACTCTTTTTAACTTCTTGATTGTTACTAATACGTTTGCAATTGTATACACTGTAACGATGAAACTTCGAGAAATATAGATTAGATACAGATGTTACAATACCATATGGCTGAAATATATCCTTTACCTGCTAATCAGTTATTTCTAGAGATAAAATGAAAGCTACAGCTTGATATATTCCATTAGTTTCTAACCTTGTAACTCCTCATGAATTCCTTCATCTTCATAAATAAGTTTACCTTTACACTTTTGTAGAGCCCATTCAGCTATTTCTAGAGATGCACAACGTTGAAATTCAAGTTTTTAAAATTATTAATTTGCAATGATTCAGTTTGTGTGTTCTGTAAAACGCTACTTTGTTTATATTTTGTGTAACACTTCTTAAATTTATACTTTGTATTTCCTTACTTTCTATCACTATTCACTGTGCTCATACTGGATTCAAAAATAACTCACTAAACTGATGAAACTTAGACACGAATTCGTCGATTAACAGTCCTCAACACGGGACACTAGCGCGCACGTCTTGCTTGAGCGAACTTAAGCATACCACATATCAACTGAGCCACTGAGACCCCATAGGGCGACTGGTATAATAAGTTAGCAACATTTGTAACTTGCGTGATGAAGATGCAGATCCCCATCAGACGTTGTTCTAGGGTAGCTGAAAATATTATGGCAAGGTTTGGTGCGCATATTTTGAAACGTTGTAATTCGTTTCTTCACAAGAATCTTATGTTGTGTTTGAGCAGATTTGATGAACGGAGTACAAGGATTTTCAAAAACTGTATGTTTTAAGTTGGCAATACTGACAGATGAGGTTAGTTTCGTAACATCGTTTCTCAGCAGAATTCGACGTGAACCATACTGAAAATTTCAAAGCTATGTATATTACTGACTTTATTGATTATTCAGTGAGTGAATTACTCAGTGATTTTTTTTTTTTTTTTTTGCCAACACTGACAACTTTGGTTCCTTGCGGACCGATTAACACCCCAATCATTTCCTAATGGTGCCGAAGAGTATTAATGTCGAATTTTGGGTCGGTGATGAACGATGTAAACGCTGTAACTGAATTTTAGAAGTTTGCAACACTAACAAACTGGAGTAGGTTTCGTAAAATCGTTTCAGCATCCACTAATGAGTTATGTTTATTAATCAGTAAGGTGGTGAATCAAGAATGATTTGGCGACATGGAAAACTTGTGTTTTTGGCGGAGGGTTTCACCCCACAACTATTTTCTAAGATTAGCGAAGAGTGTTAGTGCAAAATTTGGTGTGGATATGATGAACGGGGAAGTTTATTATTTTTATTTTTTAAGTTGACAACACTGACAAACGGGAATGAATTTCGAAAATATCTTCTTAGTGGAACTCGGTGTTTTTCAGCCTTTTAATACTCACGGACCGGCAAACTACAGGGAAAAGCTTCCAAGAACCAGTAAGATGGCAGTAAATTAGGGGTTTATTTGACGTTCTGAAGGTGACAGCACATCTTCAGGCTCTAGACATTTTGGAAAGGAAATATAAATTTTAATCTCAATTCTGAACTGTCAAAATCTACAAAATAAGTTTTAAATAATTTAAATGTATTAATTTGCCGAGGACCCATAAAATAACTTCGCGGACCATAACCAGCCCGCTAATCGGCGATAAAACCCACTGCTCTACATGATGGGGAAGACAGTATGCAAAATTTAATCGCTCTATTCACATTAGTAAACTGAGTTCCGTTGATTATTCGATACTGAAAGAATCAGTGATTTCTTTTGGCAACGCTTAAAACTTTGGTTCTTGGCAGAACGTTCAGTCCTACAGTGCCAAAATGTTCAAGCAAAATGGTCTAGATATATTGAGCGGTACTTTTTCAAATTTGGCAACACTGACAAATGGAGGTGAGTTTCGTAAAATCCGTTCTTACAAGGGAAGTGTTACGGTTCGAACAGGAATTTTCTGTAAGATTTCGTAAATATATTTCTATCCCAATACTGGTAATGCCTGCGAAGTAGTTCGACATTTTAAGGCTGTGTTTGTCTGCTCGAGGTCCTTTAGAGTTTGGATCAAGAGAAAATCACTCCTGGATTTTATCATTTTAATCAAAATATGTGTGTTCTCGCGGCGCTGCACAAAAGCAATTTCGCGGCATACTAATGTGGCAGTGCACATTCTTTTAGAATCACTGTTATGATAAGTCTAATCAGTTTCAGACAGGCGCAGCACAGGGTTTCTCGGCGTTCCAATTGTAACTATATGTACACGTAATGTAGAATTATTGTTGAGCGAATACTAATATGAGAGGAAAAGAGTATATGAATACAGAAGACAAAAACAAAATGCCAGACTAAAACCCCGCACTATAAATTAACATAAAATCACTTCATAAAATCTTTATCTACTAAGTAGTTGTTTTATAAATTTGGTGCCGAACTTATAAAAAATGAAATTGAAAAAAGTATTTCTTTTACTTCTCATTGCGTTTTTATATTGGTTTAACTTGTCTTTTAAAGAAGTTTTTTTAACGTTTTAATGCGATTATATTCTCGAACCCAAGGATGGGGCAGTTGCTCTTCCTAAGCGTCGCTTTTGAATTTACAGGCCACTTAAAGACGTATACTATAAGTAACGGATTGCATTCCAACAATCTGCTGCCATTCCAAATTTGAACTTCTGTGCTTTTGGGTATCATTACATTTTTGTTATTTGCATACTAATTCTAAAGTCACTCGCTCTTTAAATATGTCAGAAAGTTTTTCATGAGCTATGATTCCATACTGTCAACAGAAGGTGTTACCACGATGCGCTCAAAGTTAAATATGATTTACTGGATTTTGCTGGAGCAGAGATTTGCGTCGTTTCTTATACTTTGTACACCAAGTTTGTGTTAAAATAAGAACAGCAACAGTTCAGTTGCTTGTTTCATTATGGCATAGAAGTTCAAATAATTTAAAATCAAAAGGAAAAATGGAAATATATTGCTCGCTTTAAAATTCTTATATCTGTACAGCCACTGTAAAATGTATTGCTGGATAATACGTCGCTCCCATCACAAAGTGGCGTATCTCAATATTTGGCAGTTTTGAGGTAGGACTGTTAGAATATCGCATTACCTGTATATTCTCTTGTCTCAAATCGACGTATTTCTATGATAAGCCGTTCAAAAGTTATTAACAAAAATAGATTTGACGTATCTCAGTTCAGATAAAAAACTCCCATCGCAAAGCGACGTTTTGGCTCGCGATAGCGGCTGCATTTCTTAACCAAATCAAACCAAATTTTACACACGAATAGTATGGATAAAAAATTTGGTTCCTTTCGAAGATGGACGCATTTTGTCGGGGGTTTGGGCTACTCCCCCCCCCCCCCGAAATGTTCTATGTTTAACTTGCGCTATCGGCTTTATTTCCGAAACGAATAAAACCAAACTTTGCACAAAAATTGTATGAGACAGAAATGTCCCTTATAAAAATGAGCTATCTCAGTGCAGGGTATGGGGGGCTATCACAACGAAAATGCCATGTTATACTATCGTTTGTGTTTTTTAACCATATCAAACTATACTTTACACACGAATATTATGAAATAAATAATTGTCACATTTCGATGATTGACCAAGTCAGCGGGGTTCGGAGTCTATGGCCCCACCTCAAAATTAATGCCTTATAACACACACATAAATCTTAAGAAATTATTTTAATTTATCGTCTTGGAAACAAGAATCAAGCATTTAGATTTATTTAGCCTTAATCTGTTCTCCATTGATTCTTGGTAAAGAAACATGTCAATAGTTCTACATTGATTCTGCTGATATAATATTTTTTACTGTTATTTATCACTTTGTCTCTGTGAAAAGTGACCTTCTAGTCACCCCACTGAGAAATATGTCAAACTCGTAATCACATCCTCCGAAACTATAAAATGTGTCCGATTTCAGACTCTCCCCAAATTTTTTTTAGACAGGGGTGCTCTATAACAATGGAAATTACAATGATTTATCACTTTGCCCCCCGCCGAAAGTGACTTTCTAGTCACACCACTGAAAAATAAAGTCAAATTCGTAATATCCGTCTTTAAATCTATAAGAGCAGCTTGGATTCAATGTCGCATCAAAATTATTTGTAGACAGTGGAGCTCAGAAACACAGTTATCGTAAATTTTCAATTTCACCCCAATAAGTTAATTTCTAGTTACGCGACCGAAAAATAAAGTTCATATTTGTAATGAGAGCACTCGAAAATTTAAGAAAAGTTGGGTTTCAGTAGTCGGAAATATATTTTGTCAACACCATAACTTATCGCAATTTATTATTTTGCAACCCAAAAGTGACTTTTTAGTGAAACCACTGAAAAGTAAAGGTCAAATTCGTGATCAACGCCTTCGAAATTATAAGATGTGTCCGGTTTCATCCTCCCCCAACACGTATGGTTAACACCGACTCAAATGCAATAGCGTCTCGTTTACAGGGACCGCTATAAAATGACCATCACAAAGTGACGTATCTCACAAGGGATGTATGCGAACAATGACAGCTATAAATATATGAAAATTAGTACCTGACTAACTTTGGAACGCTAATCATCGTGGTGATATTAACTAGGTGCCGGATTGACTTGTTTACCCGCTACGTATAATACATATACCAGGCTTTGACCGGGTGCGGCTGTGCCGAGCTATACCCCAAAAACTACTGAAAAGGACAGAAAATAAAAAAATGTGTGCAGTAACCTGATACCTGTGGGAGGGGGACACGTGACCAAGAACACGGCAGTAGTGTCACATAAGCAGTGTTGACACCCTAACACAAACTTATAGTTTTTCAAATAGAACGTATACTATTTGACGACATTAAACATTGGCATAAATAGTGAAAGAAAATAAGCATAAGGTGGTTGATCAGTGCTACCAAATAAGGGAGATATGGGGCTCTAAAGGTGAGAAATTACAGGATCCGTACAGAGAAACGAGCAACATATAGTCTGGAAATATTCTTCAATTTAGCTAAATTTTGGCATATATTTACCGATTTGTAGTTAGGGCTCAGGAGATACAAAAGACGAAAAAGCACACACATCTAGCCTTCGGGTCGGTGAAATTGGAACTAAAACTAACATGGATGGGGAGAGCAGTTCTCCCATCAACCGGAGAAGAATGCTGATTCAAACTAATGAGCAAGAAACACAAAGCCAAACACTGACTAGGGTCCAATCAAAATTAAGCACTAAATCCAAGTCAATGCTTCGTGACTAACGAAATCTTGAATAGATACAGACTCAAAACAAAAACGGATAATAAAACGAAACATGCCCAAACCGTGACAAAAGCGAAACAAAAAGAAAACTCTAAGGAGAGCACGGAAGGAAACAGAATATTACAAACAAAATAAAAGGAAAATAAAATAAAAATGGAACAGCAAACAAGGCTGTTTCACTCCTCCCAGGGTCAGGAAAAGAAATGAAATGAATGGAGAAAACCTTTCTCCAATCATTGGATTTCTTCTGAACAAAACTGGATATACCAACAAAACACATCCCACATACACTGCAAAACACAAATGAAAAATCATATCAGGCTTATTAAATCATTTAGTAATAAAAAGAGAAGTATTTATTATATAAGAGAAAATAAGTAATTAATCATTCAGTTTAATTAGAAAATAAGAATTAGTTATAATATTATATATATATATAATGTGTGTGTGTGTGTGTTATTTAGAGTTGAAATATAAAGATTAAGATAAAGTATTAATAGTTAACATTTAATTAAACATCCCTTGACACATAACCCATCACAATCAATCATGACTTAACGTGCAGTCATCGTAACTCTCAATTGTGATAAGGGAAATACTAAATAAATTTATATGCGAGATCCATGCATTTAGTAAGGCTTCCATTTAATTGCATGGAGGCAGCAATTCTTCTCTGCGTTGCTCGGAGCAATTAAATCGCTTCCGGTTTCTGAGGTTGTGTTTCCCCACATCAACGTCAGTCATGAGATACGAGATTAGCCTGTTCTCCCAACTTATCATCATAGGATCGATTTACAAGTCAGGGGCGCGGCCTTCTCATGGGATCCGACTGAAGGACGCCCATGGCGTTTAAATCAACTCCATGAGAACAGCAAGGTCGGGTTGAAACAGCACTATTTCACATACTATCAACTACCTGTGAATGAGAACAACCACACTTAACTTTCCTGAGTGCCACATTTCCTCCAGGAACGCTTAGAGCATGACAACCGCACTCTATCACTCTACTCTGACAAGGAGAATTATAGGCACTAATATTATTTGGCACATTATTATTAGGAATCTGACTATTATTTTGATTATTATGATCACTTACAGGCATATTACTACTCTTTACAGAACGTTGATTATTCCCTCTACGATATGAATCATTATCAGAGAATCTACGACGTTTTATATAGTTATCATTGCGATGATTTCCAAAATTATGATTCCTACCTGAATTATTGCAACATATATTACCACTATTAAAAGTTTGATTAAATCTCCTACCAGAAGAATTATTTTGAAAATTAGAAGATTTATTATTAATTTTCAATGGATAAACATTAACTCGCTTAGTTTGAGTACTACTAGATTTAGTTACTTTAGTTGTTCTAATTTTAGGTTTAAATTTACGATCATTATTAGTTTTGTTTCCTTTTGATTCGGTTACAATAGATTCGGAATTAGAAAGTATGTCTTTATTTAGCTCGGTATTAGTAGGACTGTCTAAATTCTTTAACATATCAATAAGCGTGTTTATGCTGTCAGGAGTGTGCAATCTT